>QNGE01000320.1:210395-241371 GCA_008508345.1 Paragonimus westermani
TATATATATATATATATAAAGTAACCGATGAGATGCGAACGAAATGTCATTGCGCAAGACATCTTACATGCTACTATTGGCTTTTTTCAAATTTATCGATGGGAACCATTGTTTCAAGCTGGTTTTCATTGTTAGTGGAAGAAAAAGCAATGATGGCTTCACTACTAACTTCCCCTGTCCGGTTCCACTGTACGATTTCTCCGTATCACTCTCTCAAGCCCCTCCATCGACCCATCGAAGTGTCATTTTCCACAGTGAAAAACACCGATTCGGCTCATTTGCACACAAATTTGTTATTCTCATATACACTATGTTGCGCATTTTACACTTTCAGTTATCTTCATAACGATATCGTATGTCCCCATATCCTCTGTCCACTATGACGTCATTGTGTTGATCAACGGAAAGGCTTCCATAGGGCTGCTTCAAATCATTAGGCTCTAAAATCCATCGCACAGAAGCTAACACAGTGGGAGAGAGTGGGACCGAAAACCTGTCGCTCGAGTCCGAACACAGTGTACAAGTTTGCTCTGAGATACTTCTTAATCAAACAGAGTCAATGAACACACCGTAAACCACTGAGGCAAGGCTATGTTCACTAAAAAAGTCACTTTTTTTTTCTTCAGCTCCTGTGGACCGGACTCGGTTAAGCACCTTTTTGTTACTGTTTATCGCATAGTGTTAAGATTGTAGTGAGGCGTTCCTGTTTACATTATCTTTTTTTATTGCGTAAGTAAGTAAGGTTCGACTAATCTGGACAGCCTTTAACTGACACAGTCATGGAAAACCAATATCGAGATATGCAGAAGTCTTATCGAAAAATCTCAATGAGAAAAACTATACCAATATTGATGATTACGAATTCTCAAAGGAAATCGGTACTTTTCGAAATTGTCACAGGACTTGCGGTATGTGATCATCACTATCTTCCTCATGTAACTCGTATGTGATGAGATGATAATATCAGTAACATAACCGTTTTTCAGTGCTTAATCTAAACATTTTCGAATAGGAAAACGATTTGACAAATATTGATAAACGATCTACCGTGATTAAGTCATACGATCCTTGTGATAAGTGGGCGTTAACTGCAGTGAGCATTATTCGGTAGTCACGGTTAGGGACGGCACGATCTATGAACATCTCATTAATCTGTCGAGTGAAACAGATGAATAGAAACAGCTAAGACATTTTCAACTCGCCAACCAGAAAACTGATCGATAAGACAACATGCAGCAGCCAACGGCTTTTTTGTGTTTACAATAATACTGACTCCCTTTTGATAGTATGATTTCGTTTGGTTTCTGATTGATTTTTCGTTTTATCACAGATTTATTTTCAAACTTGTCCCGTCAAGATTGTGGTTGTCGGCAGCTGGAGTCATTTTAGCGTAGAGTAACTCTTATAGCTACTTATATTCATTTGTACGTATAGCGATTCAAAACTCAATGTACAGCTCGTCTTCATGATATTTTTGATTCTTTCGTCAAACTCTCATTCTATCTGCTCTTCAAGCTGTACGCGAACAGCTAACGGCATATCTCCCGTTTTCTCTTGATCCACGCTCCCTTTGTTTGCATGTGTCTGGCTTAGATTTTAACACTACAAAGTTCGAGGGATATGACGTTCATTTCGTTGTCCAGTCCTCATTAGAAAACCTCCGCATACAGTCTTCCTGTTCGCATTCATTCCGGTTTAGCATGTGATGGAAACCGGAGTTTAGTGAGAGAGAGAAGCGTGGGTTCGGTCACAATAACAATATGGTCCACATATGAAAGCTTATATCGATTGGTTTCGTGTAGACTGTACTTTTGATTCACTACGGACCGATCGAAAACATTTGGAAGGTCATACGAAGAAAAGAATCGAAAAATATTTTCGAAATCTTAAATAAACAAATTTTTAGGATAGTATCGAAAAGAGACTACACTACACCTACCCATAATGCATCTCAAGGTTAACATACGTTTTTGTCTAACTCGAAATCATATACCCAGAATCAGGCGTCACGGCTGCGCTCGAATTTTTGTTGGGTAAACAGTTCAACAGTTATACAACAGAGAAGAGTCATGTAGATAGTAAGTAAGATTTAACCTGATCCGGACACACTTTCGGTACTAGTAACACGATCAACATGAGAAGCGTAGAGTTGGTTAGGTGCTGCTTTCATTCTGCTTAGGAATGCATAATCACCAAGGCCATCCACTAGTGTGTATGAATAATTATCAATCTACATTTTTTCTTACAGACCAGCTGTCTGTTTCTGTCAAGTCGACTGCAACCGCAACACTGATCAGTAACTGGTAAGTCAGAATAGTTTGTGTGCGATTGGACAAGCATTTTTACAGGAGGTCCTTCCAGATGCCGACTAAAAACTCGAGTGATTTTCGAGATAGCAGTAGAAAGCATTCATCACGGTTAACCAAACCAGACGTAACTTCGCATTGTAACCTATATTACCACCTCCAGTGGGTAAGAAATTATTGTCAGCATCAAGGTAACCAACGATCATTTGCTTTCAAGTCGAACATCACTCATGTTTGATCACAGCCTTCGCATTCAAATAGACTTTCCAGTCAGCCTCTATCGGAAAGAAGAACGAAACTCGAGTTTCGCTCTCATTAGAGCTCATCAGTAGTGCATATACATGCCACGGCCGGGACTTTAGCTCCGGCCACGCATTTCATGAGGAAACCTTGTTGACCACTGCGCCACTGACCTCACATTAGGCAAGACCGAATTATCAAATCTGGACGCTTGATCACTTTCACTTGTGACCAATGATCGGGTTGCCCGGTCGTCTCGGGAGGAGACGCAGTAACTGTCCTGTTAACTCCAATCGATATCCCCGCGATTAGGACTTCCGAGACAGGTCGAGATCACTGATGAGTAGTAGATTATTTGCTTGACGCCCCCATCAAGTGTGTACTATCCCAGTTGCGCTAACTGAACTACTCATGTCCATGTTTGCTTCGAGTTAGTAACAATCCCCAACTTGGACCACAAGAAACTTGAAACAGTTTTGCAAAATGAAAGCGAACACGCCAATTCTATTTAGAAGAATCGAAGTACAGTTATACTTAGTTGAGGTATCCACTGTGATCAGAACTGCATTAGTAATACACTTCCAGTGAACAACAGACATTGGTGTTAGTTATAGGCTAAAGTGGATTTCGTAAAATAACCCCTAATTAACCTTTCAGCTTTCCACCTCCAGTGAAGTCAACTACAATGACGATTCTGTATAGCGGCAACCTACTTGACTTTAGGAGAAAAGCAGTAATGCAAAACATTTCAAAGATGGCATGCACCTCAGCTGAATCGAATTACACTCCAAAGAATCGTAGAGCATGGCATCTATTTGAAAAACAATGAGATTCTTCATGTGGAAGTTGGTAAGGTAGTTCGAAATACAACCATCACTGACCAGCGGAATCAACACTACCTAAAGGAACGTTGGTAAGACAAATGTCGTTTGGTTTTTCGTAAACCGGGTTATTTTTTCTGATGAAAGCAAATTTGATTGCGCACAGCCGATCAGCTTACTACTGAAGGCGTGAACAGTTTTGAGAACACAGCAAGAAATATAGTAGACATGTTTTCGTCAGGCGGAAGCTGTCGTTCAGATAAACTGGCTAAGTAAGTCACATATTCCAGCTCGACTAGAAAACACATCTTACCGACAGACCACCTGGTAAATTGTCTTTACGTCTGAGCGTGACAAGCAACCACAACTGGCTTCCTATATCCTCACAGTTGTACTGGGTTTGGTCTGGGCCGGTTTCTTGATTGGAGAAGGTTCAGTCAATTACTGTTGACGCACAAGCTGCCACAAACGAAATTATGTTCAGACTGACACCAACCAATCATAAACGGTGATCAGCAGCTGTTGAATGTGTATCTGTTTCAAACAAACGAGTTGCTACATGCGAGGTCATGGAACAACGCAGCAACAAACTGGTCAATCAAAACACGAGAATGCCAGTCGCTCAATAGCAACCGTAAATACTCTTGTTCCTCTACAAAAATGTTACGATTTTTCGATAAATTGAGATTGCTTAGTGCCGTTTAGACTTCTGTTCTGATTTGCTCTCGACTGGGTAACTCAGTACGCGACTACAATCATTTCAACCTGAATGTTATGTATATAACAGTGCAGATTCCCATAGTAGTTTTGCCATATGACTACATAACTTGAGGTCTAGCTACACGACATTTAGGCACGAAGTTGCAAAAACCTCATCACGGCTCTAAAGTCGGTAACACTCTGTTGTAACTGGGATGAGCTGAGTGGATCATTGCACCAGAGGGTATCAGTAGGCACAAACTGATTCAGTTTAGAAACTGAGTTGGTAGGTAATTTAAATTTTTCAGTAGGGTAACTCGGGATACGTTTCGTAGAGTTCATGAACTATGGTACGGTGGCAAGTATTATGCTATCATGATAATATATATCTGACGGAAGGCCAATAAAAGAGAGAATTCGGAACAGTTCTGTCCACTTATGGATTTGAATGAGTTCAACATTGGTAGGTAAGAAGCCTACTCAAGCAACCCTTCGTTCGTTCTGGTCAGTTACATACACTAAATAATAATCGAATAGATACAGGAATGGGTGTATATATGCAATATAGTAGAGTTTGTGTAGCTAGCAACCACAGCTTAGAATGTGGCACGTCGGAATATTCGAACTTCCAGTCAATGTGCAGAGAATTACGATAGGCAATGAAATATGAGCATAGCATCAGTGGTTGGAAAACAAGCAGTGAACAGTGGAGAATGATGATGTGATACTCCTGACAGAATGCAGAATGAATTCAGCAATGAGCTGCATATATATGTCATTTAAAGCCCAGCAATTCGCCTGCTTACAATTCCGAGAAAAAATCCATTGCTAACACACGCCAAATCAAACCTTATTTGTGAGTTTCTCTTCACATGCGGATTACAGTACGTAGGTTGTACAGTCAGAGCACGGCATATTCGATTCTCGGAGCAAATCTCTGAAGCTAGTTAACTTCTGAGTGAAAGGACTGGCATAGTGGTCAGTTGGAATAGCTTATCAAATTGGGCAGAAGGTATTGCAAATGGCTTTTCTATAGACACCACACCGTTGTTGTGACGATACGGATCATGTTCATATCATACATAACACTCAATGTGTAACAGAATATTATTTATTGGGGAGTAGTACACGATTTGTGTAGACATATATATACTGAAAGTCACTCACAGCTGATCATGGGCGTCACATTTTCATAGTCTTTTCAGTTAGCACTTTCCGAAAAGAGGCACTAAACTCGAATTTCGTTTTTGTTGGAGCTCGTCAGTAGTGCGTGTCCTTTTCTGCATATTTGGGAGTGACACAAGGTTAAAACGGTCACAAGCTTGTGAGGTAAACCAACTTTCTCATTCGCTTAAATAACCTCTGACTTTCATGAAGAACAACATTACTTACATCGATAGTGGTACTGTGTTCACATTTGGTTATGAATAACAGTAGCAAATTTCAGTGGATGGATAACCTTGAACATACAGGTTAATCTGAAAGAACGTGTTACTACATGTATATTTGTAGGTTATTGGAAGCGATTAGCTTTTTCAAACCATTGGTATAGATAAAGGACATATATGTTTACCATTCCTGTAAAATGATGTAGACACAGTGTATTAAACCTGTGGTCACGTTGTTTGGCCATACTGCCATTTTTGCCAGAGAATACTATAACCGCTGTTTTCATGCCCGAAGTGGTGCTTTTTTAATTCACACACGAAGCTATTTTTGGCGGAATATTCAGCTTGAATTCGGTATGGGTAGATCGATCTAGTAAACTATACCATCCATTATAAATAAATTAATGTATATTTCATTACGGAAAAGTGTGACCTTGATACGATGTGTGAACTTGAAGATGGCCACTTATGAGAAATACTGCAATCAAAGTGTAGTAGCACACAGGTTCGGGAAATCTTGATGATATACCTGCCCACTGGGTATTTGGTTCATACTACATTAGCTTTCTCATAGCAAAAACCGAAGTCCTCAGTATGCCGCATTTTTCTGAGGGGTGGGTGAATGAACGACGTCTTTTTGATTACTTGGTCACCTTTTCAGACTAGCTATTAGTTCCTCCTTTCCATCTCTTAATAGCTCATTAACAAAGCCATAAAAGTGAATCCACGAACCCCAGTGACATTGTTCCGATGTCCCATCATATCCGTTCTCCAGAAGGATGAAATACACTAACTCTCGCACATTTTGGTCAGCTGTCTATATCTACAGACCATTTTATAGGTATGTGTTTTAGGGTTGCAGTCATGAACCAACCATCTGGCCGCTTTTACACAAAATATGGACACATAAGAAGTCAGTGTGCACAATAAGAATCGAGATGATAGGTGTACGGAACATATTCCAGACTGTCCTAATCTAAATAAACTATTAGCTCCACGCCTTACGTAACTCGCCGGCCACTGTTAGGAGGAGCGAAGGTTTTGATGTATCAGTTGAAACTCAGATAACAGACTGAAATATGGTTAGTAGTATTTTCTGTGTGATCCGATCGGTTGCAAAATGCGGTGCTAGGTGCTCACTCCATTCTAAAACAGTTGACTGGTAACTAAAATATCGCCATGATTAGGTCGGATGATAGAAACCACCTCAAATTAGCAACTCTATGTTAACATCCGGTCGCAAAGACAGTGGTGGGGACGGCTGCAACTCTGCACTAGACACCCGTTATTGTCAACCTACTATGTAACTATGCATCATCTAACATTCTTTCTTCTGATGATAGTAAGTCCAAGAGAGACTATATAGCTACTGGTTAACAGTGACGTTGATTCGTTCAAGACTGTTCATCCTACTGGACCCATGCGCAGACTAGGACGGTGACTTCAGCCCTGTCAGTCTGCAGAAGATTGTTACTAATAGGCATACCAAAAACTTGCAGTTGAGATGCTCGTGTGTCCACTGTGAGTCAGCGAACACACAGTGAGCTCTTCGTCATCTCATCACCTGAGGTTAATCACATTTTCAGTTCATATTCCACAGTCATCATATGGCCTGTGTGCTGCTTATTATCACAGAATAGAATGTCGTAGGAACCGAGTTTCAGCAAAGCTACAATGGCACTGAGCTGAATGTCTCAGCTGACAGTTCATGTGACAACAGTGGAAGGTATGTCCGATAGAATCTCAAATATGACTTTGTCAGGAATAAAAAATTTGATTAACAGAAAATTGAACTACATGGAGGCGTTCCATTGGGAAACAAAGTTATACTGATTTGTTCCAGTTTGTCCGAGTTTTGTTAGCCAAGCTTCTGTACACTGGTGACGTGCAATAAATTAGTATTGTTATCCACACTACTATATAAGCCGAGATTGCTGGCTAGTCTGTAGTACGGTTCATCAGTCTAGTTGCAAACATTGAAAGACGGATTCTTCCAGATATCTGCAAACAAACAGTGAAGGTTCTTTCTACAATTCTTGGTAAAACTTTCAGCCAAACGTCGAGCCTAATTTCTCGGCTCTTTCGGATACAGATTGGACGTTCACCTCGTCTGAATGGCATTTACATTCAGACTAGAGCTACTTTGACCGAGATCAAAGGTCATCTACTCATGTGATGATCGTTCAAAATGTTGAGTTGATCGGATCTGAACTATGCTTTTATTTATGGGAATTTTGTAAAATGGGTCAATATGATGATCGGTCTGTTCTGTGAGACCAGCTGCACCAAATGTCTGTTGTCCGAACTGCTGATGGTTTACGTAAACCACACCGGTCAATGGAATTGTGAATTCACTAATCAGTGCATAGCCTAAAATGAATTGATTTCGTTGATTTGAACTAGCGTCACTGAACTTAGTCAGAAAACGGAGGTTTACCTTCAGTAGGGTTGTGAGTCTACCGATCTGTCAACCCCCTCTATGCGTTTTCATCACTTTGAAAAGTTTGATAATTTTGTTGAGGAAAGTTTCCAAGTAAACTGTGCTTGTAGTAAGTTGCAATAGCTTGTGCAAAAGATGTGTTCATTTGAGTCTAACACACTTATTCCCCGCTGACCGGACAGCAAGTTGTACAAAGTCTGAAACAACAGTGTCTTACGATACTGCAAGGGTTATGTTACCACTGATTCGTTAACCATAGGTGTTTCGGAAGCGCACTTTTCTGTTCAACTTCCATAGTTCTCCCGATTGTTAAGTGTTTTTCTCTTTGTCAGTGGACATACCGATCTTCATGGAACTGTGTTCAGCCAAACGAACTGTTGAGCCAATAAGGATTACCAAATTTAATTGTCCACCTTAAGTGAGTAGACATTTAGCTCACGTACATAAGTAAATGTAAGCGTGAGCACAGTTGATCTGCATGGGTTTAGCGCTATAAGCCACTTTCAGCAGTTCCGCTTGCAATACAAATTTCTCACTCTACTTCAAGTGTAATCCTGAAGGGAACATATGACAAAGATCATCCATCCTCCTCCGTATCGTCAACAACAACAACAACAACAACAACAACAACAACAACAACAACAACAACAACAACAACAACAAAAACGTTATTAGGCAAAGTAGCAATAAACCCGCGATTTGTACTGACACTTAGCAACTACGCCACCATGACAAGAAGAGTGGGCGCCAACTAAGAACAAATACGGAGAGAGAAAACTAACTAACTACTAAAAGCTATTACGTCTGTACACAAACAGAAGCTGAGGTCGACCATTGTACAACATTGAGCTCTAGCTGATTAGTCACGTAGTCGACTAAAGTAAAACTCATCTCTTAGTGTTTCGAAAACAGAAAAGATGTGTATTTTTCAACAGTTGAATTTAAGCCCTAAAGTCAGCCTAACGATAGCAAATTAAAGTGATGAGAGTGATGCTAACTAGGTCCGAATAAGAAGGTTCAGTGATGAATAAAATCTCAGTTTGGTTAAATAGTCAGATTAGTTTATGAATAAAAACTTATCTTAAACTGAGATATAGGATAATTGAAGCAAAGAAATCGTTTTGTCAGTAGATCAACAATCAGTGTTTCGTGTGAATGGAAAATGTAAAGTCAGGTTCTCCTACATGCGTTTAATCTATTTGCCATATGTTTGTTTACTGTATATTGTGGATGTGCGGATGACATGGCAGTCCGAACTGAGCTTTACGTTCACAGTTGTAGCTGATGGGGATCAGTGTATCACTTTTGGATGTTTTTAGATCCTTAGCCATCATGTTTGAGCCAGCAAACCTAACCAAAATTCAGCTTGACGTCAGTTGCTTGGGGGTAGACAAAGTTAAGTGTGCATACCAGCAATACATCGATATCGATTATTGTAAACAGAGATGCACTTTAAGGCAAAGAAAATCGTTATGATATTCTTCATTTTGTAGGTGCAAAGGACGAGTATGCCTACATAGCACACCGTCCTTGTTCTAGGCTTGATATAAATTTAGGAAAAAGTACAAAATGAATATCCACTCATCGAAAACAAAAACCGCACACTATTAGTTTTAATTTCTACAGTTGTTCGGTCTACAATACCGAACACATATCTGACCCTCATTGAAACCGGCTAATCATTCCGTCACATGATTCACCTATCTCTGCGTGACATGTATTTTTCATCCAATTCACCAAAATTCCATCGGGTTCGGCGTTCTGGTCAATGGAGATCGGTCCGTAAGAATGATTTAATCACTGAAGACTTACAACAAACAAACACACACTCCTAGCATAATCCGGTTGGGGTGATTGGATAGTGCAAGATAAAAGGAATCACACAGCAAGTGGGGGTGTCTCGGGCGTCAATTACTTCTAACGGCGTTCGCCAACAATGTCCAAACTCCTTTTTCATTCAGTTTTGTCATAGACGACATTCTTGAAGGTGCACTTGCGGAATCCGCTGAGCTGAGAGTTAAACTTCTTGGTGTTCGGATGATCGACATGGAGTATGCGGACGATACTGTCTTAAGTAACCTGTCTGCAGAAGATATGCGGTTCCTTCAGAAAAAGATGAGTGACCGAGCTGGTTTGTATGGGAAACACTTCGTACCTTTAGACTACAAAGTGCACGTTCAAAACTGGGACATTCCCATTCCTACCTTCTTTATTGCAAGCAATCCAATTGAGACTGTAGACAATTTCGCATACTTACCTAAAACTCTTCAACTCGTCAACTTGTAAAATTGCCGATGAGATATAGGCGAAGACAGAGAAGGCACGAGTTGTCTATGCCAACCTGCGTCATCTGCAGCATTAAGATGGGGGTGGAGTTGTCGCCGAAGGGATGAGTATGTAATGCCTGTGTACTTTCTGCTTTGCTCTCTGACTCAGAAATGTGGTACGTTCTCAACGAAGATATAAAAAGACTTGCTGTGTTTGACCACCGTTGTCTTCGCCGATTAACTCGCACTAAGTGGACTGATCGCATAAGCAGCATTGCCGGTCGCCGGCGCGTATTCCGGGACACTCGGAATGTGCGACCAATTGGTCCACTAATCACGCTGCACAACCTGCGATGGTTGAGTTACTTACTCCGCATTCCAGCTGAGTGTTTGCCTTACCGGGCATTCTGTACTGAGGCCACTGACACTTGAGTAGAACTGCGTGGCGGTCAAGCAAAAACGTGGTCACGAAATACGACGATCCTCATTGTTTCACTGAGCAAAGTGGGTAGATTTCGTCTGCCTGGTTTGGTCCCTCTTGATCACTCAACTCGTTGATTAGAAACGCTATCCGAGATGGTATTCAAACCATTTCTAGTTCATCTGCTCAGTCATTCATTTGTTTAACGTGTTCAGTAACGTTTTCTTCTTTTAGGTAGTTCACGTCACTACTGCGCAGCAAGTCGACCGACAGTACCTTCTGGTCAGGTTGATAGATGTTATGATGATGATGATGATGACGATGATGATGGGAACCAGTTAATCGAATCTCACAATATTGGTTGTTTATCGTAGTCTTTCAGGGTCATTCCTGGAATGTGTCATTCCAATATTAAAGAAACCAATAATCAGCATCAGACGGAGCTTTCTCAAACAACTGTCCACTAGACAATCTTGCTATATGTGTTATATCTATTAGGAAAGACAATAACGGTACATCTAGATGTTAGGTTGTTGGCGAAGCTTGACCTTTAGGTTGTAAACATTGTATAATCCGTCGAAGTGACCTAGTCACCGCACAGAAATTTGAAAACAGCTGTGGTTGATGTGCACCGGCTGTCACTTTAATTGGTGACGAAACGTTTGCAATCTGAAAGCCAAGCTTTGCAAGTAACCACACGCCTAAAGCACCGACCCGAGTTAACAAATCAGTCAATATTTTTAACATTCTCAAAATGCCATGTCTGTTCTACGTAGAGAACTAGCTATGGGAGGAATAAAGACCGAAAACTGATCGTTAAATGCACTAATTTTGGTTTTCTGACGATATAAATAGTACGGACAAATAGAAACTCATTATTGCGTTATTTTTGCATACAAACATGAAATGAAAATTAACTCTGACTCAAATTTCGCCCCTTTATGCACGTTCCAGTCTACCACAGCAGTGTTTGTTCGAGTAGATGACTTCTCGATAACTAGTAGATCTTCAGTTACTTTATGAGTTATAGGAATTTACGCATCGTACAATTGCTTGGTATGTACATACATATTTATGGTGATATGTGTCAGGCGCATACGACACCGCAAATTTGACCTCAGATAATGGCTGATTGACAAAGCAGCACCAACTGTCCTAGGACGCAATAAGTGGATTTTTTAAAATCGACAAATCAAAATGTAGTTTACTAAATATTCACACTGTTAGGGGGTTTCGGAACGCTAACACCTTATGACGCCCAGATTCTTCACTTATCGTGAGCATATGAATTTGCAGACTATTCGGTCACATGTTGATCATACAAAATTATCTGCACATCACACAGTTCTCCCCCCTTTCACTGAAAACACTCACTGTTGTTATACCATTGTAGATTGAAAATCCAATTGTAAATCGAGATTGTTCATCATGGTTTACCATTATTTACGTCCTTCTATTGTCTTACTCAAGATTGTCAACGTATCAAATTGTTTTCCACAGAGCTTCTAACAAATGCAAATAGACCATACTATCACTTCTACAACCTTTAATCTTTTCATCTCATTTGGTAAACAGAAATGCACACAACTCTCGTAAACCAATCATTTCTCCAGTTCATGTTTATTCACCGTGTACGCAATGGATCTGTCCAATTACTCTGTATTTGTCTGAAGAGACGGTAGAAAGGCACAAGGCTACCGTTCGTTTGTACAGACACATTTGACTCATTGATTTGCCTAGTTTTCTGACTACCAGTATGAAGATGCTATTTAGGAACAACCCGAATTTTTTTGCACCTTGTTTTGTTGTGGCTGATATTTCATCCCAGAGTTCGTTTGTGATAGCCCGAATTACATAAGCTCTCCTGGGTCAAGCACTATTACTGCTGTCTGAGCACAGAGAATATGCAGCTTGTGACAAGAGGATGGTTGTACGTTACAATAATGAATCATGTGGTCCATACGTGGTGCCCTGGGCTGATCATATTTCCCATCAGGGCAGGGACACATCAGATGGAGGCACTAAAGTTAAGGTTGAGCCATACAAATTTTCTTCTCTCTCTCTCTCCTGCATGCTATTTCACTCGATGCACCGTGACAAGACACGGTAATGTAGGTTATAAACCCGTAAAGAATAAAATTACTCTAAGAATTGAGTAAATACAACGTGTCATACGTAAGTGACTGGTACTAGCCAGAATTGCCACCGACGATGGCCTCAGTCGACCGCGAAATCAATTCAAACTGAGAGCTAAGCTATGGAAAAAGTTGTGCAAATTTGAAAAGTAGTAGTAGTTAGAATGACTAGATGACTGTTCTTTTGTGTAGTTCGGTTGAAAGTGTGTCGACCAGCTCAGTAAGCAGATGAATAATCGATTATCACATGTACATCAATGGACATCGAACAACACACAAACACACAAAAACTGTTGCCGACACAGTACATTAGATGAAACTAGACAATGCCGTGGCTTCCGAAATTACCTTATTTGCATCGCAAATGGACTGCAGTCCATATGTGTTCACTAAGTGTTAAGGATGTTGGTACTTTGCCTGTGAAGAAAATACGTAGATATTATCATTGTCAGTCATTTATTCTTCATGTGGAATAGCGGGGTAAACATTTGGCATATGCACTCTCCCAGAAACGATGCGGAGAGATCTCGATTTACTAACACAATACGCACGTGCACATAGCTGATTGTCACCACTCCATACGGAACGCAGTAGGTGCGTATAAGTGTACATCAAGCTAAAGCAGTACAATAAGGACAGGAGTATACACAGGAGTTGACCAAGAATCAGCTCCACACTAGTAAAATTCAGTGGTTCCTCATAATTTTATGCCTATCGTTCTCTTGACTGTCCAAGCATAACGTCATCTTTCCTCATTCACAGTGAATCACCTTATCACAAAGAGCATAAGATCGATAAACGGAGGCATTGTTTTATGTGATCCACCAAAGGACTAGGTGAAACTTAGAACAAAGCAATAAACAAGGTGGATTCCGACAGTCAGCCGTCGTAATTGACGTCGCTGAACGATAGGAATACACGAGTTTCTACTTCTCGGCATTGTTCGCATGAGTTGGTAACACTCTCTGGCTAATTTAACCGCATATAAAGCCGCCGTTTCCACGTGAACTGCACTGTTTCTGCTTACGCCTGCTGCATTTCACAAGCGCATATTAACTGAATGACCACCTGCTCAAAGTAAATATCACAAGCTGTTGTTACTGTAACCGTCTTGGTAAACATGGCTTAGTTAGCCTCTGATTTATGTCAATCGTTTATCGAATCACCATTTCTCATTCAATCCTCCATGAAATGTGCTTTCATTCCTTCGCCCAGTCTCGCAGGCATAGGCAGTTCTATATTAGGGATGAATGTTGCTTGCTTCGACATTTGATGATGTGAACAAGAAAGACAGAATTATTTCTATCGTTACCAGAGACTGTCTTTGGCTGGGTTACCATCAATTTGTGTTGTGGGAATGTTTGTATCATTTGCTCAATTTCCTGAAATGATATCGTAACTTATTGATCAGCCTTCTGTGATTCGATCAGTCACCAGCTGTATTTGTTGGTGTCGATTCGAGTTCCTTTTAAGTGTGTAGGTTCAGGTAAGAGAACGAGAGCCACGAGTAAGAAAAAATGAGGAAAATTTGCCGGATGGATGACCATTGCCTATTAAGGTCACTTGCAATAGTCTCGATGCAGTCTTGCTGGAATCAGACGATGTATTGACGTATCGTCATTTGACTGTCCGAAGTCCGAGCTGACCACACAGGATAATGAAGTTTGTACACTAGCCGCAGAAATCTTCAGAGCTCATCGTAGTGAACATACAAATGTAATGTTAAAAACTCTGTCAGGATATGCATATAACTTATACTGTAGACAGGGCGGTTGTCTTGAGGTACGGCCAGTAACTTAAATAATCCGTTAAATCCGAAGAGCCGTCGTACCCGAATTGGCTGGTTCCTGACTACGCAATCACATGCTAGTGCCACACGTGCGTTATGCTGCAGAACATTGGCTTTCGGTACGTGCAGGAGCTAAAAACTACCATAACTTGTTTAGCGACAGTCCAATGGCGGTTTCAGCAAGAGCACGCCTATTCTGTTAGCCTCTATGATCTCCGCCAATTATGCGGACTATTTAATGACTCATATGTTGCGCTATCTATGATTTCGGTGATCTACGCTAAGTGTGGATGATTGTTAGTTCCGACAATTTCTGTAGAGTGCGCCTATCTCAGAATTATCCCGAATGCTTAAGACATGGTGAACAACTCACACTGTTGAAAAATAGGCAGTGTTATCAACATGAATCTGTACTGTACAAAGATGGTTAGAGAGTTAGTGAGTAATTGCTGGTGATCAGTCATAGGAATTTAAATACCCAACTAACAAACGAGGTCTGTCGGAAAACAACTCATGAAAACCCCGATACTAGGAAACGATGTTTCTCAGGTGTTGAATTGCGACTGAATACGCGATGAAATGTGAAGCGTGACAATGGTGTATTGAGTTTAACACGACTTGCTACAGATGAGTAAGCAACATATATAACTCAAGAACCGCAGGTTCTGTTCCATGTGTGTATACCAACGATAGTGACTTACTTAGACCCAGCATGGAGATGTTTGTGGTTTTAACCGCACATTTTTGCTGGAAATATACCACCTAACTCATTATATTGTGCGTATCATAACCCGGCATCAGTCTGGCTTCACACGGTTGCATGGCTGCCGCGTTAGCAAACAGTAGCCAGTTCTTTAAACGCATATCATGTTCCAATTATATATATATATATATGAGTATGGACACAAACGAGATAAGTACGAAAACGAACTGGCTGGCTGTTCTAGGCGTGGAAATTTTCCAGCTGTCCCATGGTTTCAAAATAGTTGCCTGTCATTCTGAGAACGTTTCGGTAAAGTCGAAACTTCATTTAGTTTCTGCGATTTTTCACTAAAGTAATATTACTAATCGACGGTCCCGACGCTATTTGCTGGCTAAAGTAGCGCGTCCCCCAATGCAACCATTTCTCGATTGTAAAAAGGGTGTAATATCTTAGGAATAGTACCCTACTAACATGTTTTATTCGTGTGATTATTTGAAGTAAAAATGTTAGAACCAAAGAAGTTTTTCCAACAACTTTTAAATAATCTAATGACCATGTGATTGCTAGTAAACAGTAGTGGAGTTCTGGTTAATGTGGATTGGACATCGCTCACAAGTGACTGAATCTGTCGCATTCTCACAGACTTCTTGATCAATTCTCCTCAAATAGAGGCACTAGATTGGATCTACGCATTTGTTGTAGCTTATCAGTAGTGCATAGCCTTGCCGCTGCTGGGATCATAACTCCATCCCCGGTTTCTTGAGGCAACCGTTTTGTTCACTGTGCCATTGACCTCATATTAGAAGTGGCTGGAGTTGAACACTCGACATTGACAAGCATGCACACTACTGAAACTAACAAGAATGAAACCACGGCCCAGTGCTTATTTTCCAAGGGGGCTGAATGAAAAACACTTTTGAATGCTAGAGTTATAGGACATTTCTGTAGCTGAAGTGTATTATGGGAAAATGACAGTTATGTTTTTGTCTTAGTAACTGATAGAGGAAATCATGTTAGCATGTTAGGATAGGCTGCTGTATTTTGTTCATCCCAGATTGTCAATTAACTCAAGTAATCCATTAAAAGGTTTGCCGGGACACAGGTTGCTGTGACCCGGTCAGCATGTGCGCAAAGAAGATAGGCGCATGTCTGCATCGTGCATACGGTTACGGGATTCACTATTCGAAACCTACCGATGAGTCCACAGCCTTGTACCATTCTACATCTGAAGTGGACCGTGTGACCATTTTGATCGGTAAACTGAACTTAGACCGGCTTACGCGTGCATGTGCGGATTGTGTAGCATATCATATGACCAGACAGAAGTTCTTACTCGTGGTAGTTCACTGTCCTCTAGATCTCCGTGTACAGGTGGTATTTTAGTACTGTTACTGAGGTGTACATAAAGTCTAAGTTACTGATGATATGAGCCAAGAACGTGGACGGTACAAGGATAATTTATTCGAAACATCAACACAGAAGGTATGACCTCAAACAAAAACACTCAGTTGCACATAACACTAATCCCCGGATGTTACGGTTGCCAGTGTCAAGTTCATGTGAGGAAAACTCCATTTCTCGCCAGTTTTCCTTCTTCTCTTTCCTCCGGTTAGTTCAGTACTTAAATACACGCCTCTACTTGGCTACTGACGGGTAGTGTGGTGTGAACGTTCATTCTCACTACAATCCTCCCCCAGCGCACAGATTGTTCCAGTTGTAGTAAAAGTCGTTCAGGCTCTTTTCGTACTTTCAGTGATCTGCGTACGGGTCTTACTACACCGACACAACAACCAACCGTTCACCTTTAATCTTCTTGTAACCATTAGGTTAGTCCATTCGAAGGCCATACTAACAGTAAGTCCTGACAACTTGTAGATTTGAATATATTTTCCATCGTTAAGTACAACAGTGAGTTGAGAAATTAAAAAACATATTGTACTCGCTCAGTTGAATGTTAGTACATTCGTTGCTGATACAGAGCGACCGCCTTACTCGGAATTAGTAAACAAACAGTGAAGTTTCCTTCTACAATTCTTGATAAAACTGTCAGTCAAGTGTCGAGCTCAATTTCTCGGCTCTGTCGGATGCAGGTTGGATGTTCAACTGGTTTCGATAGAACACATGGACGTCCTCTTTGTTCACCTACTACCAGATGTGGCGCTCATTAAGTGGTTTTGCAGTCATTTTGGATCTGCTTAATGGCAAGCCGATTTGCCGCAGGTTCAGACACAGTTGTACGGATGCCAAAATTTGAGTTTTCACAGCTTTGTCAAGTGAGTGTCTGGTGACTGGCTTAGAATTATGAGCATGTATGTACAACTTTTTGTTTACGGTATTACTCATCGCGCTGACGTCACCCACTGGCTGATACACCCACAGTAGGTGACTAACTACGGTCGGTCATGTGAGTCTTCTGGTAGGTGTGGTTTGCAGTGTATCGAAATAACCATCTTTGGTCATAAGAAATTACTGTCACAACCTTCTGTCAGGAAACTTCATCTTTCCGTCCAAAAAGTTTCCTTTCCAAAGAAGATAAGTTTATCCGATCAGAATGAACAGAAATCCTCAGGACAGTCTGTTTTTAACCTACTCGACCTTTATTCCCTGATGCCCATTGGTGGCTTGGTGATGTTAATTACCATTTTTAGTGTCATCAATCTTCTGATTTTTGACTATTCATAGGTTGCCATTATTGGTGTAAGAGTTACTTATAACTCAAAGATAACGTCATTAAAAAATACACATACGTATATATATATCCTCTTGACAGGACACTTTTACGGTGCATCTTTAATATACCCCTGTATTTTCCTTCATTTTGCATACGTTCTGGGGAGGGGGAACGAAGTAACTCTTGTATTCGTGCTTTGATTTGGTATGGGAGCAATTAGCGGAGTCAGTCTCGTTATTCTTCGGGGTTTAAGGTTTCTGTTTCCTTTAGTTCATAGCGAAGGATTCGATTCCCCCCAAGTCTTTCTTGATTGTGCTGTCATTCCAAGGCGTTTTACAACACTTAGTCACCGATAAAGCTTGAGAACACGGTAGGAAACACAAGATCCACACACATAAGACGACTTGGTTGCACGGACAGCCTTAGAGAGGAGCTAGACATGATCAACCTTACTTTGCGAGCTAACAGTTATCTATGGAACCCATAATCTCCTTATCAGGAAGCAAACACTGATCCAAACTAAAAAGGTCCCCAGAATATCCTGCACCTAAAAAAATGGTGGTTAACTGAGTGGATGGCACTGTTAAACACTGGCTGGCCAAATATACACCTGGAGCGTACAGTAAAGGAGCCAACTGTGATGACTTGAACGATGGACTAATCTCGTTGTTTACATTTCCACCATAATAAACTTTTTACTAGTTCTAAACCTGCTCGACATACTCAAATGGAGATAATTTAATGGTCTTCTAACTGCAATTTACAGCTCAGCTAAACCGTGGCCAGTAAGTTGTTAGAACTCAAATGTGTTTTTAATCCTGACTGTTTTACTGTCTCACAGTAATTTTAAAGATGCGCGTCAGTGCGTTTACTGTCACAGCTGGACCACCCATCACGCCCTAGCTAGATTTGCTGGTTCGCATAGGTATGACAATTCGTTTCTGTTTGTTAGATTACGGCATAGCTTTTACAAAAATCAACAGAAAATTATCAACCTCTTTTGCAGAACAGTTTTTACTTCTAATGAGTAACCCTGTTAGGTGAACACATTTCTAGTCGTTGCAAATTATGCACCTCAAAGAGCAACTCGTCCCCTCTATGGTGCAGCATCTAATTCCGCTCTGAACGAGCTACACACGCTGTAACTCACCGTGTAACAGTTATTTCTGTTCCATTTCAAAGCAGAAGTGAATCGGGCTTTGTGTAACCGCAAACTATCGACGCACTAGCGAGAACGATTCAGATCGTGTTACACGCGGTCAATCATAATCACATTCGAACTCCTGCGGAAACTGACACTGACATCCGATACAATCTGAAGTTTTGTCAGCTTTCCCAGTCGATCGAGCTCCACACGAGTTCCTCCGTCATCCCTTCCCCAGCGATGGTGGAACGAAAGACAAACAATGGACTCGGTGGCCCCATTTTTAGAAGTGTTACCAGACTTATCGTCTGCCCAATCTTTAGTGGGTATAACCCAGTGTCTTCTGGCCCCTGGGAAAGAAGTGAGAATTCATGTCGATATTAATGAGGTGCCCTCTACACATGATTGAATGACCTGCCTCTGCTTCCTCGTCTCAGACACTCCAATGAGCCCACTTTCACACCGAATGCAGTAAATGGCCAATTATGTTCTGTGCGCGCACGCAAACAACACGTACGCATCTGTGCAGATGGCCCGTTTGTATTACTCACCAATCGCAGCACGCCAGCGCGTCGGCAAACTTGCGTTTGTCTGTCTGATTGCATGAGGTCGTGTGACCTTCCAGACTAGACAGTTGATCTTTAGCCTAGTGACGGCTGTATACTGTAGCTGTACTATTTCACTGTGGATTCGTGTCTGCTTGTTTTTGTCCGCCCTTCTTACGGTACACTGCTTGCTACGATACAGTATCAGTGTTGCCTAACTGTACCTGCCTTCTAGATTCACGATACAGCTGCACTCTAATCGTTACAATACACAAGCTAATTTACCGTCTTTTGGATTACGGGACACAACAGGGAGCAATCTTCACCAATGTCCTTCTGACAGAATGAGATGCGGACTCACGTTCGTGAACGCTTCGAAGTGGGTATAGCTTATTTAGTTCATATTGGGACGCGCATTTTGAGTGCATCGTATAGGTACTTTGAAGTGCACTGCACATCAAGTTTCCGATTCGAGAAGACTTACTATCAACCTCATCCAACTCACTGGTATTAGTAACCGTTTGATGAGATAAAATAATTTATTCGTATCATCCAAGGAGGGATACTACCGATGAGATACTATTACAGTGTTCGGTTGTTTCCATCGTAGAAGTGATTCGTACTTTAACACATCACAGCCGTTTGTGAACGCCACAGTCTATGAGAGAAAAGGGGTCTAGCCTACGAGTCATGTTTAACAAAGTCAATCAATGCATTTGGACTAACCTAACACCAACCGTGAATGCACTGACCAGCAGATGGACCAAATGGAAGACAAGCTGCAGGTGTAAACGCTCAAAGTTCCGCTTGCTGATCCATACACATTTGCATTCACGTGGACAAATTTCAAGCTAAACACTTTTTCATCCTCTAAGTAGGTTGGAGTTGAAACATGACCACCTGCGTAAACTTCTGGTTCACGTTTCCGAGCTACTTTTCAAAAACATTTTCGTCTATATATTGTTACTTGTCTTTCTTGAGTCTGCAGGTATTATCCGGGTGTGATGTTAGCGTATGCTGATTACTGGCTACAATAGACGAAGTTTCGGACCAATCAGCAGAACCAGGTAAACCCACCGATAACCATGTGAGATGACGATCAAATGACAATCGGTACTGATCAGTGGGACTGAACACGACGACCAACACGGCACAACCAATCAGAACGTTCGAAACGATTAACAGACCAAGCAATCAACATAATGGATATAAGACAAATGGTACATCACCCAATAAGGCCAGACAAACCATCGGTCAATGAAGATAGCCAAACAAGTTGATCAATAGATTGGAGTGTACATTATAAATGTTGTTGTTTTTGTACGATAACGGATTTTGATCGGTTTCATGTTAATCTTTTTTTTCACCTAAGTAATTATACTACTCTTCGCGTTCTTTTTAACTGTCACAAATCTTATCTGGGGTTGCCGATTTTTCGCAGAATTTCACTGCTCTAGCCTGGAGTGTGCGTAGCCATCGAGTGGACCACCATGGAGTGACCGGTTTAGGCTACACCGCGAACTAGTACCGGGAGAAGCCGCCCGGTAGCTGAAGGGGAATTTGCACTCAAAAAGAATGTGAATTCGACGTGTTCCAGTGGGAGAACAGTCATCCAAATCAATAGTCAATTACATGGACACAAGCGAAATTCACGTTCGAAACACAAAGACACGCAAACAAGAAGTTGATAATCTATAAGGTTCGAGTGTTCAATGGCAATATATAAAACATATTGAGGCCGAGATGGTGTGCTCGTGAAGACAAGCATGAAAAGCCACACGTTGGCTTGTGGATACCGCAGTTACAAACGTGTACAGTTTCCTGTCCACTGTCTTAAGAAAAAGCCAGTGAAATATTGGACGAAACGGGATACACTAAGTTTTCGGTAAACAGCGGTTGGTGTTCAAAACGTTTTCAAAAAAGCACTAACAGCCAATGCTTTATCTGTGGGGAGGTAGCAAATGCGTTTGCAGCTTTCACTGAGCACTGGCTTATTTAAACGAATACTATACGAGTGTTTTTTTAAATTATAAGAACTTGCGCTATCACTTAGTGAGCTTCCAAGCAAGAAAGATTTCTGCAAGAGATGATTTATCGTTCTGCTAGAGTAGAGTAAACAGAAAAAACTTGAAGCCGATGGTAATGGAGTGAAGTAAGGGATTTAGCAAGAGGAACAGTTACAAACTTTTTACGTAAATTATGAAGCAAGTCTAGAAGCAAATAAGACGACATTCACTTGCTTTCTTTGGCTGAGTCTTTCTGACGATAAGGCGACTCTTAGAGATGGGAAGACAGTGATTTTACTCGACTGTTCCGCCTACCCAGAACATCGCCTGAGCAATACAGCTTTCACCGTCATGTCTTGGTTGTTCAGATAATTCCGGAGTGACCGAGACTGGCTTAAAGCCGAAAATAATCCCAATGACAGAAGACTGTCGTTACGTGGTATATTTATGAATAACTCGACGGCATCAACTACCGATACGGCTAATCAGGTGAGTATGCCAGGATACACCGTGGTTTGAGTTGCTTCCATGTGATATAGTCGGTGGTTTGTGACATCAGACGCGGTTTCAATCACTTCGACAAGAAGGTGGATCAGCTGGTTTCTTAAGCTCGGTTAGTACAGATACTTGCGCGTTTTATACTCGTGACTAGAACGAATGGTCAGAGTTAGATGGCATCGGCAAGCAGGCACATATCATTGCAGTTCTGCATGTAGGCACTCGTCTCTCAGGACCGATCGTTTATGCTGAGCACCAGTCATTCTTCAATGATCCCACTTTCACACTGTAGTATATGCGTCAAGGCCGCCTGCGGACCCCACATCCGTGCCACGACCAAAGCTGCGTTCTGACTGGCCACGCCTTCAACGACCAACGGTTCATTCGTCCACGCACTTAAAAATGGTGTCGTCGCTTGTGAATGGGACAGTGTAGTATGAACTTCTAGTGAGTCACGTGTTCTCTCTAGCGTTGTTATTGCCTGTAAGACTTAGTGTTAATTGCGCCCGAGTAGAGACATAGCACACACCAGTCGACCACCTGTCCATCATCCACCCTAATGGACACCATATCTCGAGCATCAAACATGACCGGACAAAAGATAAACAACGCAAACTGTTGAGAAAAGTCTGCTCATTCCCACGAATGTTTTATTTCCAGATTTATTCAGAAATATTTCTATGATTATGAACTTTATGTATACGCGGTACAAAGTACAGAATCGCAACAAAGCAGTGGAGGAAGAAGCCACCAATAAGCCAATGAGAAGCGTGGACTCCTTCAGTGGTTAAAAACAGCACGGTTAATCCTGAGAGCTTCAAAAGGAGACTTGATACTAACACCGCCTTTGGGTTGACATGGAATGATCCAGATGGTGTCTTCGTTCCACTGGGATATCTTCTAGGTTGGAGGTGTATATGGAGCCTAGCTGCATGTAGATTCCATTGGTACGTTGAAAAAGCCCATCCGTGTGTCAGGTGGAGTAGCCGATGTTACGGTGATATCCGCTTCGTTGCTATTTGCACTTCGAAGCTGTATTCGTTCGGCGCGTCTAATCCATCGTTTGATGCCCAGTGCGACGTCAACTTCAACTTTGGTATCTCGCTTTAGATTAATCCAGCTAGCCACTATGGACGTTCTCTTTTATAGTCTCAGGAATATACTTGGTCTCTCACGTTGAACAGCCGTTCTTTAACATCGAGTCGTTGAGTGAAGGTTTCTTCCATACGAGTTTCTTGTAGGAACATCTAGTTCACACGACAGAGCGCACCAGGTACACTGTGCAGTTGTCTTCAAAACAATGTATTAAACGGTGTCGGACTTTATTTGGCACTAGCATTAAGAATTACATGATAATTGAAGAAAAGCCGTTGTATCACATCTTCGGTCGTTCCTCTCCTTCACTTTGATAGGCGCGCGTTATGTTTGGTCGTGAGACTGGGAATGAGAAGCCGGAAAATGGACGTCCAAGGCACAAAATTGGTTGGGATGCACAGTCGTAAATCGTGTACCGTTATCAGACACGGGCGTATGAGAAAATCCGAATGCGTAGAACAATTGTGGAAGCATTGGAACGATGTTGGTCATTGTCACACTTTCCATCGGAAATACTTTCGGTCATTCATTATGGGTATCGATCACAACGGGACAGATTCCGTCGAGTGAACCAGTGAAGTCGAGATGTAGACAAGACCATGAGCTCGTCAGGTAGGGCTAGGAATTTAAAGGAACCTTTACTGGATTCCTAGCAGACTGAGCACAGTTGGAACAATTGACCACTCCCTATATTGTACCATCAATTCCAGACCAACAAACAACCTTGTGCCGATGACTTCATGCGAATAATCCACGGATGAGCTACATGAAACCGTTTCGGCACAGCTCGGTGGATCCCTACTAGGAAAACGATTCCACCTACAAATGGGACACATAAGTTGATCACCAACAAAGATTCACACGGCGCACGAAAAACTGATAACCCTTTCGCTCACTGAAAGGTTGGCCAAGATCCACGTACATAAAGACCTACTGAAGATTTTTTCATCTTGGGTAGCAAACTTAATCTTTGTGAAAGCAAAGGTCCGGCTGATGTCATTCTCTATTGTGATGGCTGTCACAATCATTGTTCTTATTTTGAAACAGCATGCTAGTCAACCAATCGTAGATCATCTGTTTGATCAAAGGCTGAGGCGCATTCATATTGGAATTCAACAGCACAGTTCAACAAGTGTTGCAACCGATTTGGCGGAGTACGCTTAAATACTTTTTTTGGGACCGAAAAAAAAGGGAATTTGGAGTCTGTGAATAGCGTGAAACTTTTACACGGCGAATATAACTATTAGGCCTTCCTCATCAATCTGTCGGGAATTCCCTTCGGACGATGAGTTCGCGCCGCGTATATGAACGGTTTTTCGAACCAGCCAAGAAAGAAGGTAGGTAATGACAGCAAAGGAGATCAGAGGTGAGCATGGACTTTATTTCGTCCAGTACTCCTTAACATACCTGCGACCAATGCCGAGTGGTACCGTTCATCGTTAGCTGACGCGCGGAATTATTGGGCTCAGAAAATGTCGGAGAGTTGTCAGATCGGTAGGCGATGTAACATTCTGAAAGCAATAACGTTAGCTGAATCAGAAGTCTACCGTTTAGCTTCGTTGTAAATCCTAAATGTGAACAACTGAGGAAGACACTAACATTCACCTGAATGCACACGAAACACAACCATTCATTCCTTTCAACAAACAATCCAGCCTATTGAACACTTCACCGGAAGTCCTGCGGACCACCGTACTGCTGCACCATGTACTTTAATTAACACTGCACTTATTGGTTATCGAAAAGTGCCGGGGCTGTCCTGACACCAAACGGGAGGCGGCCGCATGAGGATAGAGCACAATATGTAGTACCGGTTAAAAGCCGTTTCGTCTTCGGTAAGAATTAACCAGGTCCAAGTTGAAATGTTTCCCATTGCCGATGATATATAAACCGTGCTTGTCGGATCTGCGCGGCGCTATGCATCAAACCATCCTACTCAATTTTTGTTTCGAGAGTGAATGTGCCTTCTTACCCTCTACGTAAACCAGACATTACGACAACTTTTCACAACCAACAATGCTCGGCAAAAAGACGCAGCTCCTTTGAAACGTTAATAGCACTGCCTATTCTTCTCGTAGACAATCACCTCGATCAACACGGTTTGTCTGCAAAAGGGTACCTTTCATCATGTATCACAGTTGGGGGACGTAGAACAGAACCACAATACGGTAGTTCACCGTATACCAAGACGCGAGGAACGTCCGGAATACTGAGCCAATGGCGTGCCGTCGCGAAAACGTTGAGTGAATTGAACCATAACAGTGGCTACTTGTTGGTTCGCATACCCAGGAACAAAACCCGGTGGAACCAGATACCATCACAATTCGAGCGGACACGAGTTGATGGCTTTACCCCTGTTGAAGATTTTAAGGACCAGCCGCAGGCTAACAGGCACTGACTAATCGGTTTAGATATTGCATTCGAAATGGATAGCGTTCGCCGATCGAAAATCCCGTGGTGATCACTTTAACGCATGATACCCTAAACGTCCAGATTGACCTATCGAGCATCTAGCACGACAGTGCCTGGAAAGTATTTGATACCGCGCACGCACAGAGACTGCGGGTGTTAGGACGCAGCGTGAGTCTACCGCTGAGTTCCAGTGCGAAGAGGAAATTTTCCGAACACTCCATTCGGAATACCGAATGTCAAAAAAATAGTTGGTTTGTGTAATGTAACATTTGCCTACTTTTCGTCTGTTACATCGAATGAAGCATTCACTTGGTCAAACACCTCTAAATGATTAGTCACGAGTTGCATTGACGACGCTGACGCGCTCACCAATCGTAAGCCTGTCTGTAATCGTTCAGGCCGGTATAAACTGCGAAATGCGTTCGCTCCGGAATGTGTGAGGACGAAGGTGACCGGAAATCAGGTAAGACTTTTTTACTTACGTTCATCAGTAACAAGGTAGCGTCTCAGTACGGACTGTGAATGCGTCAGCCAGATGGCAATGAAGTGTCTCAACGAGCCCGCTCGAGGCGAGATATATCGAAAATCCGTTGTAGAACCGACCCAACCATAGATATGGATTCATCAATTTTCAGGAAATCATCATCATCGTGTTTCACATCGACGCCTAATTGCCACACAACCATCAAGAAGGAAGCAAATCCCGTACGGAAAGAGAGAAGAAAAAAGGAGAGGAAGGGAAAACCAAACTACTAAAAATGGTTACGTCTATATTCGAACGTTCAACATCAAGGTGTCTACACCTTGCATACAAACAATCGAGTTATAGGTGAGTAAGGCGTCACCAGCAAGAAACCTACCGTGCGGCTTCCACTGCCCTAAGTCATCAAGTGCACTTAGTTCGCAGACAACTTGGCGAAACGACAGTACTCACGACACTTAGCTTGATTAGCCACCATCTCACCTAACTTCTTGCGTTACCGGTGTTATGAATCGAGAAGGCCCAAGCCCAGGAGACGAACCCGATGTACAGTGACCAACCTCATCGTGAATGATTTTATTTGCATAGGGGTATTCAGTAGAAGAGACGTGGAAGTACGAAGCAGCACATCTGTGCGATACGGTGGCACTGGTTAGCATTTCGTAATCCTTGCATGGTCGCCAGAACTCGCTTCGAGTATCATGTAGAAGGGCGATGGTTAATGACCGCCAGATATACGTTGTCTAGGCGACATATCAATGAACCAAATACGACCAGTGAAGAGGAACAGTGAGATCCGAAAAGAATGCTGATTTGCCGATGACGCCTTACCCTTAATCATAGCTCACCTGTTTGTTTAATCAGAGGATGCGTGTCTTGGTGCTAAAAGTTTAGGCACAGGCATGATAGTTTCTATTAGCTGGGGTCTCTGCCTATCATGCCCTATCCTTTTCTTCAAAGCTGTATGGCAATCATGCATCAGCACGAACCACTGATACATTGATGTCTTTGATGATGAGGCGAACATATGATTTTATATACAAGACTCCTATAGGTTAAACTAAATCCCTCCCAACTGTCTCAACCCTAAACTATTTTCCATTACTGTTTCGAAACTAGCAACCGGCAAAAACCATCCGCCAATTAGTGCCGGCGACGAGGTGTGCAACCTACAAAAAAGAAGTGATTGAAAACAGACAAACAATTTGAGTTCATGTTGAGGGTGGATAGCGTGTGTTAGCAAAAAAAGGAACAAAAAATTCCAAAATTTATGTACAGCTGAACTCAATGAATAAAGTCAACAGACGAACAGTGAAAAAGAGAGGAAGCCTACTCAAGCAACATCACACGTATTGGTATGTATGTACAACTGAACGCAACACACAACCCCAAGATTCTGGACAACAAAAGAAGGTAGCAGGTATTACTATGTACACCTGAACAATTGTGATCAGCGTTGAATGAGGAGAACAGACAGTAGTTGCGCAACGGTGAATTCAAGAAAAATTCAGGATAAGTAGATTCGATGATAGTCGTTCGCCCCAAAGGTTGCGTTGCATTTCGGACACTTGCGATTCCGAGTTTCGTAGCGCGTTTTCAAACAGTTCAAACAGAATACATGAAAACATTTCGTCAGTATGGCGTCCTTCCGATTGGTCTTACATGTGGGACAGGTCAATTGCTCCTAAGTGGAAAATACGAACAGTAGAAAAGCTTAAGAAGAGATATGCGACATAACAAACACATATAAGGTGTGCATACGTGCATACTTTAATGATCCTCGTGATCAAAGCACAAGTAGATAACAGCCAAACAAGCAGCAAGGGTTACCACACAAGAGTATTAAAAGAAATTAAGCGAACTTTGTACCAAAAAGTGGAAAAGCAATGAACAATCGAAGAAACTAGTCAAGTCAAAATTAAATTTAGCATCATTAGCCGTTTGGCACAATACGACGTATCGGATTACAGAATATGGAAGTCTTACGATACCGTCCGACGGTTTTGACCTAGACGGCAGCAAACGATTGTATCGCAATTCGAACCTGTGGCTACACGACTGACAACCAGTGTAGCTAACTGTGACTTCACACGAGCTTGAACTATCTCAACAATAAAAAATAGAAGCCCGCAGACTCACTTTGTAATCTTGGATTTCCGCGAGTAACACTTCATCTGCATTGTGTGATTGTTCTATCTTTTTGAGGCGCTCGTATTTTCGGCGAATACTAATCAGTTCCTCCTGAAATAACAAGTGTGCATATTTTAGGCAGCATCAATAATCTGATCAGACAATACACGATTAAGGCTAGGTGAACGGAATAACAGTAGTCCTGGGTAAACTTTTTGGAAGAAGCGTCAATCAGAGATCGATTGAATCGACAATGGCGACAATCACAAAAAACGTTTTCAACTCGTGCACGAGGACAATGTTAAGGTTCAGATAAACGCATCTGCGGGAATCTATACCGTAGCCACTATCCATCCAAATTCTAAAATCTTTCTCAAATTAAACAGATTGCCGAAAAATCCACCCGTTGTATTGATCATCACTCTTGTTGTTTTCTGACTGTTAAATTCGCCTAGGAAACTGCTCGCCTGTTATTGGGCACCATATTGCTCCCAGCCTCGTAATTACTGTTTGTGTAATGCGTACGTCTAATCGTGTATCTGTTTTTCGTGTCGTAGTGGACGGAACAAGATATCGCGGATCAAGTGAACGTGGACAAACAGACATTCTAAAATTCAACACAATTCAAAGTGATCGCAACTGCTAGTGTGCAAGCCAACGCCCACTCACCTGGAGCCGTTGATTCCGGAACGAGATGCGTTCAAAAGTGGACGCTTTCTCCTGAACTGATATTTGTGCCTCTTTCAATTGACTTTGATACTTCTGCACCGTCACACGTAAATCCTCGGCTACCTGCTGACTTTCAATCGCTTTACGTTTATACGCCTCCTGTGCCTGCTGTCTGGCAGAGGACTCTTTTTCCAATGTGTCCAGATTAGTGAGTAAAAGGCGTTCCTGTAACAACAAAATGTAGAATGGATTAACCGACGAGGTCTTTCTCAAGTGATGAAGAGAGGGTTGTTTTATGTGAAGAGAAAGATAGTAACACAGAACAATTTGTGACAAAAAAAACATTAGGAAATTCGTGAAACATACGGATACACCGAAACCTACGCGGAAACTAAAGACCAGATACGAAGGTCGCTGGTAAGATAACACATCTGTGCCTAAATCACCTAGAGAAACATATATACCTTGTCCTCTTGTTTCAACACGGCTCGATTAAGTGCCTCTATTTTTGCTTGCATCAATCGAATTTGCTCTTCCAACAAGTGTTTGTCTTCTTTTAAAAGACGAGCCAACTGAGCTGTTTTCAGTCGCTCCGTCATAAGTTTCAAGTTGGCATCGTCCTTTTCACGGAGGGTGCGAACCAAACGAACATTCTGTTCCTGGACATCCTCAAACGCCTGACCAGTAACCTATAGGCGAAGACAACAATTATAGAAAGAACAAAAGTCACATCAAAATTGTAACCTTAGAAAAGGCACAATGGGAGATGGAATAGTTAAATGGAGTGAAGCGAGAAAACCACATCACCGGAATAAAACTGACCTAAAAATAATGAAAATTTCACGGTTACGGTCTGCATAACTATGTGTCAAAAATCCTTAATCGGCAGATGGATGCTCCTGGTTTAATTCGTTTACCACGCCATCTACTCAGTGGGATAATAGATTCATAACATGCAGCGGTCGGGGTTTACCTGTCTCCGAATGTGCGAATAATTAAATCTGTGACACTGTATACAAAAGGTTTTCACTACTACAGAAATCGATCAAATCGAAACGATATTGTGAAAACCAACTAATAAAATGCGCTTGCAAAGAAACGACAGAAGTAGCTTCAGACAGCATGACATGCGAATTTTCCTTCTGTTGCAAGCAACTTAAGGTTGGGGGCATGTGACAGGTACTAGTTGAGGAGTACACACAACTGAGGGCAAATTTCGAGTTCCCATAAACTTAGTAGTCAGCCTCGTGGACAGTCCAAGGACGATGCGATATGAAGTAATGAAGTCAAAACTTCCACTAGACCTCAGCTGATCGGACCACCAACATTGACGGATGCTCATGCTCCAGAAAAAGTACGGAAACTTTGCTGGAAATTTATCATACAAAAACGGTGCACACTTCACTAGCGAAAATTATGACGGAACCTGGCGGATATTGTTTAAAAGTTGTATTATCACAGTTTGAGAACAGAGAACTGTTGACTATGAACTCTAAGTTAGACATACTGGAGTGTTACTTACGTATCTGGAGTGGAACCCAGGGCATTGTTCAGGAAAGGAGTGTGCACTTTAATGACAATCGAAAGAAATACTTAAATACCAGGATGCCCAACGCATCGCATAAGCCTGTTCTTCATCATCATCATAACAGCCATGAGCCTGACTGGCTCGGGCCGCCGCTCACCTCAACAGTGACGTGGAATATCCTAGAAGGAAAGAGTACTGCGAAGGACAAAAAAGATTGAAGAAGACTAAACGCAAGAACTAGAAATGGTATGGATACAGGTGCGCCATTGACTGTAACACATCGCCATCTCCGAAAGCGTATCTAACCAGCGGTTTGAGTGATCACGAGGACCCCATCCAGGCAGACGACACCTGTCCACTTTGATCAGTGGAGCAGTCAAGGTCTTCATGTTTCGTGACCACGTAGTTACTTGACCACCACGCGGTTTTACCCAACTGTTGTTGGCCTCACTGTATAATGCCCGTAACGGTAAACGCTCAGCTGGCATACGGAGCACGTGACCCAACCATCGCAAGCTGTGCAACGTAACTACTTGACCAATTGATCGCGCATCCCGAACGTTCCGGAATACGCGCCGGCGAACTGCC
>QNGE01000320.1:247159-260830 GCA_008508345.1 Paragonimus westermani
GACTTTGACTGCTCCATTGAGCAAAGTGGGCAGGCATCGCCTGCCTGGATGGGGTCCTCGTGATCACTCAAACCGTTGGTTCGAGACGCTATCCGAGATGGCGGTGTGTCGCAGTCAATGGCGTACCTGTATCCATACCATTTCTAGTTCTTCCGTTTAGTCTTCTTCAATCTTTTTCGTCCTTCGTAGTACTCTTTCCTTTTAGGATATTCCACGTCACTGTTGAGGTGAGCTTCGCCCCGAGCCACAGTACCTTTTGGTCAGGCTCATGGCTGTTTTGATGGTGATGATGATGATGATCTGCACGAAATACGTCTAATGAGACTCGGTGCCGTTGTGTACCTAAATATTCATTAGTATTCTCTCTTCGTGATTCATTCTCCTTCTGAATCTCCGTACTTTTTTACATTACACTTGTGTTGCTGCATTAATATACATGCTCGTTGGGGTTATTACGTGCCACCCGCTCTACTATGGGGCTAAGCATTGTACAATAAAAAAAGATCTATACAATCAAAAGGCAAAGCTAATTGTAAAGCAACACACTTCTTTTGTTCGAAAACGGAAATAATCGTTCGGATGTCAACGAAAACTTCATTACGGTTTTCAGGCTGAATAATATTTAGGAAGTACAACACGTACAGAGAGAGGGGGGAACAAACACGGATGGGTGAACCTAAAAAAATACAGCAGTAAGTGAACTTTTATGAAGATAAGTTAAAATAGTGTCGGTAATCTGTGTCAGACACAAGTGAACACGATTCACGGAGTTAACAAAAATGGTAATGACAACGGCAGAACCTTTTCAGATAGCTCCCTTAAAAACTAATATGTGTGCGCGCAAACGCACCACACACATACGAAAATAGACTGATTTGCAAGAGGCAGTCAGCATGGTAATTAAAACTGGCGAACTACGCAACGAACACAACTTAGTACAGTGCACAGCACGTTCGCCAATCAGGATGACAATCGAAAGTAACATTGAACAAAATCACGTGCACAATAGATTATCTAGATCGCGCTTACTTCCATTTCTTTTAGTAGTACTTCTTCTTGTTGCTGCGCAACTAACAACCGATGTTGATACAATTCCAAATGTCCCTCTAACGATTGACGCCGGCGGCGTGTTATTTGAAGCTCTAGCCGAAGTCCTGTGAACATAAAGATCGACAAAACTAATTTAGCGAGAAGAATTGGCAACCAATTCTGCAACATTGTAGCAATAAGGAGTAACCTACGGTAAAAACCGACTACACACAGTGTGAATCGAGGGGCGTATGCATTTATCAAAAAAAAATCTCGACAAAAGACAACGAGAAAACGCACACCCAGTATGTGCACTGGCCGATCGACTGATCGACAAGCTGTGGCATGGGAAGAGAAAAGATCAATCATGTCCGTCTGAGATTCAGATCATTGTGTGACGACCGCGCGTGCTTGAAGAGTGTGGACGTGCGGTTATCATGTAGTTCTGGTCGTTTTTGACAACGACGCACTGTGAAACGAGAATGAATGTATAATCCAGACACACACAGGTAAGTTTGAGGCTGGACGTGGGTCGAATAGTTGGCAGACCACTAAAAACAAGTAGGGTGGGTGTAGAAAGTATATCTTGAGATTAGACGAGCGAGGGAACGTGCAAAGCTGAGAAGCACAACGTCCAGAGTGACTGCAGTCTTTTCAATAAACACGTCACTTGTGTGCTTTACAAGGATGCATAGACGCAGAAAATCAAGCTATGCGACAAATATGTAAATCAAGGATCTACTGTGGCATCGAGCTATTTACCAAAGCTAGAGAGCTAACCGAGAGAAGACTGACAAAGAGGACGACATACAGAAACGAAGGCAATCAAAAGTAGACTAGTCAAAGTAGAAGGCGTTGATTTCGTGAATGGAGGATATCCATGATTTGCATTCGGGAAAGGCGATAACAAATCTGAAACGGTAACGTGAATGCTACCGCTGTGCAATTGAGTCGTCTACGAAGCACAGATCATTAATGACATAGGACAGCGAAAGCTATAAAGAGACTGTCGAACTAGTTTTGACGAATCTGTTGTGCTTGTAAACCGCAGTTATCCTGGTGGCTAACATTTGGGTTTAGAAATACGCGCCATACAAGTGACGTTCCATCTCTTCACACTCCCCTAGTGTGAAACTTGCTTTCCAGTTGTATGACGCCTAAGTAGCAATAACAACCATCGACATATTGCCGATGACGATTGGCTACCAATGAAATCGATGTATACTGATTAAGGGAAAAGTTCCGATATTTCGTCATGTCGTGAACAATTTGGAATATAATTACAGCACGCGTACCAGGAATGGTCACGGGATTGATTAAGGAATTCGCCTGAGGTGGTGTGCGACCAGAAACTGATTTCTGGTCATCCGGAGAGAACAGTGCAGCTTTCTGAGAACTGGCAGACGGTGAAGCGGTGACCAAGCCCAAGTTGGTACGATCCGGAGCAAAGGCAGCACTCTGTATCGGCGGTGTACGCTCGACTGGAGACGCCTTGGGAAACGGGGACTCGCGTGTGCACCGCTGCTGTAGTTGTTGTTGCAAAAGTTGCAGCTGTTGTGTCAAACGAGCATTTTGTTGTTGTGTTTCGGCGTGATTAGCTTGTAATTTTTCAAGGTCACACTTCAAGTCAGCCACTTCGGAACGCAATTTTGCTTCGCACTGCAACAAAGCGGCTTTGTCACGCTGATCCTTAGGAATGACTTTGTACATGTTTAACAATACTGACATTTCTTTCTGAGATTCCTGGGATCGCCTGGAGTAACGAAAATGAAAAATGGCACTGGAATAAACTGTAGTCAGATTGGTAATTAAAACATGGGTAAAATTAGTGGAGCTTCAGTATCACCGTGAAAAATATCATACTGCCCGTCAGGTACTCTATATTCAACAATTTGGCATGCGCGAACGGGAGGCTATGCTTTCAGAAATAAAGCCGCCGTGTGCTTGTTAACATCTAACATGCTGAGTCAATTGAGCTGGATACAGTTAAACCGCTCAAACCTTGATAAGAGCGGTCGTGATAAGCATAGCTAGAACGGGTGATTGTTTGATTAACGAATAAACGTGCTTGTCAGCAAGCTGTTGGGGACGACTGAATTGAGCGACGTGAACTACATCGAAGCACAAACAACCCCATGGAATCATAAACACGAATACATTCGTGCTAGTGCTGAGCTCGAGGATCCACTAATTCATCTGACCACAAGACGGCTGCGGTCATGTCCAGATAGTAAGTGGATGGACTTGCGGCGCACTATAGTAATAGGTGAGGTTCTCATACAGTTTCACGCTCATCACTTCACGCCGAGAGAGTAAGCTGGGCTGTGTGGCAGTTGTCTTCAGGTGACACCTCAGAATTCCGAAGTCATGGTGACTAGTATCACAATTGTGATTCAACTGACAAATGTGATGGAGTCGAAATTGAAGACTAAGCCCGCTACACTCACGGTAAACCGTGAATATGAACCACTGACAGGTAAGTGCCCCCAGTACTCACTAATTTGGATGGTGTTTATCAGGAATATCCGAATCCAACCTCCTAAAGAACGCCTTCACATATAAAATTCTAGAAGGTGAGCGTGGGGACATAAAGCTTAATGTGATAAACTGAGGTACGCACATGATACTGTTCTACCTAGCACCTCTGTCGAAAGTTGTCGGCTATTGAATGACAGGGCTGGCTTATGTAGTATACGCGTTATACCTTCAAAGTTTTAGTTCAAGACTGAGAAATTCCCATTCACACGTTTCTCACTGCAGACAGTTCACCTGAGTTCAGCTCGCTTGCTTGGGCAAAAACAGTTGGTCATGTTACAACAAAGCGAAGGTACCAGTGAGAGCATCAACAGCACGCGTAGTCTCTGAAAGACTTCGCCATCTGTGACGTCTGGAAGATCTCAGGATCTTCCGAAGAGAAAGGTATACAATGTGTATATGTCGCTCGTTTGCCTCATGTTCTATTTGCAGCGAAAACCTGAATCCACCTGGCTTGACCATTTAAGGCAACTAGCTCATATCAAGTAAATAACGCAGCTACTTGACAGCGCGTATGTCGGAATACTCGAGAGACGCGATGAACTGGCGAACATTACCAACGTGAAGCTTGTGGCGACAGATGTAGTACCCCATAAGCCAACTGAACGATTATCGCATCAGACACTTGTCACACAAATCACTGAAGGCTGGTGAACAGGCAACAACGGGACCACGAACTATGGAGATCCTTGGTGTTCCGCTGAGTAGACGGTGGATATAGCTTTTCAGACTGGAGGACTGTGATTACACAAATCACCGGCTGAAAAACCATCCGAGGTGACAGGGTACAATCTTTGAAGGTGTGCATACATACACACACTACCATCACCTGCTCTAAAAAAACCGTTTTGGCTTACTTCTGTCTCTTGATTTGTGACACCATTTTCCTTCTGGTGTGTCTTATAGCTCTTGTGATGTCATGTCAACAATCACGATCGTCTACATAGGTACGGAGTGTGGTCAACTGAATTAGAGACGAAACAGGTTCGCGGTTCGAAAACGCGACTTCTATGTAAATGCTGAATGACAAAAAGCTGGTACGGCGTCATCATAAAATAGACTGTGTACGAAAGCAGGTAGCCTGGAAGAATGCAATCGAACAGTGCTTACAGCGAAATGGTGGTGACGGTGATGGAACCATTGAGAACAGAAAAACCGCTGGTAGATATCGACAGAGTGTCTACGTTGCGTAAACAGGTTGTCGCGTGATCTACTTAGTTTGACAGACGTAATACGCAAAGCGAGCATTACGGGAGAAGACAGTGTTGCCAAGAAAAGGGTTTTTGGCTTTCACACTACAGCTACTTTGCAACAAACCAGGTCGAATGTGGAGGGCTAAGTACTGTCAAGCCATCTGGACTTGAACAGGGAGAGTCGCGGGAACTGGCGGCTGGTTGACAGTATCGTTATCTTGTAACATACCACAAATCTGGTTTGTTGCTGTTGGATGCAGAGATTCTGCCACCTAAGACGGTTGGAGCGTTTAAGTCGAGTGTTTTCAGTTTAGCGAGACATAGCAGACAAATAGAAGTCTCTAGAGACGATTGAAATACGTTTAAATGGATCAGTCTTGTAGTGACTGCATGCAGATCAATAGCATGTAATCATCTACGCGTGGGAGTTAGAAGGCGAAACTACCTGGATGGTCAGCTACAGAGAAGTTTCTGAAAGCATCCCTCGATAGTGCACAGTGGCTTACTTGAGTTGTTCCTTTAACTCACGAATCACCTCATCAGAGCCAGCATGTCCAGTTTGAAGAGAAGGCGAATTATCAACGACCGGTTCCTGAAAAATAACAGAACTCGCATGAAGCAGAAATTGTGTTAATGGAAAAAAGGCTTTTATCGTTGGTAAAACAGACAAATTCCGATAAAAAAAGATGGGGCCACAATGATTTTTATATCAGGTACCATACGATAAACACGTGTGAAGTGCTAAGTCCAGTGTCAGCTGTCGTGCGACACCAGATGTTGAGAAACAAATATGATCAAACTGTCGAACTCATGAAATAAGATCCTGAGTCCAGTCTCCTACAGTAAGGTCGATAAGTGATGACCACGAAGTGGATTGAAGAAATCATTCTATGAACCGCGATGTGAGAAGGCTGCAAGAATAGTAGAACAATCCAAACAGGAAAACATGCTTGGGATCTATTAGGGTAAAAAGTGAATGCGTGCCGACAAATGCGTGGAAGGTTCCATGACGCGCGTTCGAGTGCTCGTAACCTTGCCTGCAGGATTAGGTCACATCATATAGCTATTGATCGGACAGTCGCTCCCCAACCTGATTATGCCTACACTAATATTATACAGTCGACGGTCCAAACAAATTCGCGCCTACCCTCCACAAGTTCGCCTTAGTCTACTATCAACAATATAATCTCACCACTGTGTTCCTAATACTCAGTTCGGTTTGTATTACTACAATGTAATACACTCAGTTCACTGACCCCACAACAACAAACACGAGAACAAACAGCAAAAAAACTCGGTCTCATAAACTGATCCATAAAACAAGCTGGAATTAAAACAAATGTGCAACATACAGAGGACTGACCGTTTTCATAGGGCATTTAATCTCAATTGTGCTTTCAACGGACCCGGACGCATGACAACTGGGACAAGTGGTCAACCCAATACTGTTTGTGGAATATCGTGATGGGACCGTGGTTTCCCCCGACCTAGGGGAAAGCACGCCAGATGAATCTCGTTTAATCTCGGATTCCAGGTCCGTCACGGACGGTGGAGTCTAAACACGGTAGATGAAAACGCAAAAGAACCAACTAGAGTGAAACACACGTGTATCGACAATGGAACAAAGCTTCCACATGCACACAATTCAGAAAAAGTGCATCCGTTTGGTTATACTTTGATAACGTAATGAATTCCAACGGACTCTGAACGAGGGTAGAAGTAGACACACGCTAACAGCGAAAGACAAAATAGATGGAATTCAATAGTCACCAAAGTGCCGAGAAAAGAAACCGAACAAATCTAACCAGAACATACAACAAGGAGGTACACGCAAATTAACCAGTTTCTATTCTACTAGCTGCCACAAGCACAAAAAACTGACCTCGGTCCTAGCTCCGGCGGCAATAACTGCAGCCGTCGCTTCCGCAAGAGCGGCGCGTACTTGTGTCATCTCTTCTTCAGTTGCCTTGAGGTCGGTTTTGACCTGAGGTAGAAAAAGAAGCCGATTACAGAAGAAATGCAAAATCGATAACTGATAATAATAGAGAGCCAGTGAATCAAAAAAAAACGTTGCGGAGTCAGGTTTGGTTAACAATTGAGTCTCGAAAGAACATGAAAGACCAGTCCATAAAACTTAGTATAGAAAATAGACCTTTGGAATGCACGCAAGAAAGGATGTGCAATTAGATTCATGCTCTTGTAGAACCTCCACCTGAGGACTCGTACGTACCAATAGCCCAACATGCGGGAAATACTCAACACCAGTCCTTTTTTCCCCACGTAAGATATTTCACGACATAGGATTTCAAAGTAGGACACAACTGAGCACACGGTGAAGATAATGGTAATAACATGTTTCGACCCAAGGGAAGTATAAAAAAATAAAGTGAGTTTTCCCATCCTTATTAGAACGTGTAAGTATTGTCGCACAAACGGTGAGCCGTGAGTGATTTTAAACTTCGTGGTCTCGTTTCTGAGCCGAGTTGCTTTAAGTTAAGCCAATATGTACCATGCTCCCAAGACCAACTGTACAAGCTAATGCAGTGTGTAAGCAATCGGCTGAACATTATACAGTGGGAAAATTCCTTCACTGATATACAATCAGAAACGATCGGCAAATTCCCCGTAGTTAGACTTAATTGGACAAAGAAAGCTTTGAGACAACAAAATTATGAGTGCACTTGTATGCTTACATAATTCAATAAGACCTCAACGACTGGTGTTGGTGATGACCTCATCAAGTCACCAAAAGTGTCAAAATACTTCCTTGAAAAAGTTAATAGACTGTGACGGGTGTGTTGTGCACACAATCGACCCTCAATCACTGTCGTGTAGTGCCAAGGATGAACGTTGCAAGAGTGATCGGTTGCTCATCACTGAATCTTCTTGCACAAGCTCGAAGAAACCAAAGAAACACAGAACAGTATATTTAGGCATGACGGACTGTACTAACATTTGCTTATTGCTAACATTTGGTCCTAATTCACGTTTGCTTATTAACATCACTCATCTATCTTTTATACATTACAGCCACTGTACCGTCTTTCTCAGAAGAGTAAAGCCTTACCCTACAAGCCTTTGTCTTCTAACGACTCAACGTGTCGTTTACCGAATACCGTTTTTCTGATTCATTACACCGACAACGATAAGTAGTCTGTTAGCTGACCAGACCAAACAATGTATGATAGGGCTCGTGACACACGTACATGAGTGATCGTTGAGTTGGTCGGATTGCTGACCAACAGCTCTGTGCCAGCTTCCGTCCCCGATAAATACCGGGGATTGTTCGAGACCAGACCTCCTTTTGTTCACTCGGTTCAACCGAATTTCAGAGGACGGGACAAACTTAGCAAACGCTTGTATGAAATATTCAGTTAGTTGAGCAATGTGGCTGGTTCTAGACGTATATAAAGTATTGGCTTGGACTTGAGTGACACCGTTCAGAAACGGGATTAAAGAGCGGAGAAACAGAGTACGTGATTTAGAATTAACGTGGCAAGCCAGCGCAACGTGGGGCTTAGAAAAGAGAAAAGTAGTGGTGCCTTGGCTCACCTACCATTGGCTAAACATGCCCAAGTGACGAGAATAGGAGCGGTCGGACGGAAAAGGAAGAGTAATGGTCAGGCCAGTCCAAAAATGGGCCACTAGCGGGAACAAATAGATGTACCCAGGTACATAGTACAACCAAAAGAACACTTTAGCGTGTTCGACAAAGAAGGATAGCAACGAATTGGCCAGTTGCCAGAACTATCTGAAACGACCGCATAATCTTAAGCACAAGCATGCATACACATAATCAAACCAAAAAATGGGGGGAAAACAGTAGTTAACCAACTTACCATAAGAATAGCGCTAGCGAATGAATTCTCATGGATCACACAACAGGTGCTGAGACAAACACCCACCAGATCAGATGACGGAGAATACCGTCTGCCAAAAATTCCAATCAGAGTGTGGGATAGCATGTGAAGAAAACCAAGTATAACCCTGATATGACGCCACTGTTCATTGGTTGTGTGGCAATTAAGCATGTGTGAACCACTGATGTATTGCTGTCTATGATGATGATGATTACTAAGTCTGAGACCGGTTCCGCTCTTGTTTGCCGCACCCAATGCGACCTGGCAACCTGTCATGGAATATGTCCTTTCACACTCAAGTAAGATGAGTTGTACATACAAGAACTAGTGAACATCGTCCGCCGGTGAAAAAAACATGTCAAAAGACCGGTAGTTTGACAGATAAAGATTAGGCTTGTAAAACCAAGGCTGCTGGTTAGAACTGTGCTCAGACGGTCCCTTCTAAACAGGATCGAAACCGAGTGTAGTGTGGCGTTGGTCAAAGATTGTGCATCAGGGAATAGCCAAATCACAATAGGTTCAAGCCTTATAGTGGCAGTCAGTGTAGTGTTAAGCTGAATTATTGAACTACATTAATCCGGATCAAAGGGGCATCAACAGGACATTAACGTGTTTATAATAATAACATAGATTGATCGACAACCAAGGGTTCATCTCCATTTCTCCGGCAACTAAGTAAGCAGTGTATGGACAGAAACAAAAATGCTAGTGCAAAACGCTCATACGAGGTCATTCGTCACCAAGTGCTGCTAAGTAGACAAAAGAACACTATAGTGAGAGAGCGATGATCGATTTCAAGTAATGTGAGGAGCTGGTGCACGTTAAGAATGCAAAAAGTAGCGTTTCAGGACGGAGGAATTAAAGTCTATATATATTTGAACGGCGGTGTATCCCTTCATTTGTGTGGCATCGGAGGGATGAGCAACAATGTGATACCTAGAAGCGACAGATAAGGGAATTCGTTCGCTCAGTCTTTAACAACGCAACGATTACAGGGTAGCTGAGTTACGCAGTAAGGGCGACGATCGATTAGTTACCACACTGAACACTCTCTGCTAGCGTTGCAGCCGAATGACGTAGAGTGTGAGGTGGACAAACAATGATCTAGAGTAGATCATTTGATCACTTGGCTAATCTTAGCAGGGTGAGTTTCTTGAACTAACCTGCCAGCGAACCATTGAATTGATGTCGACCAGGTTAGGGAAAATGATCCCAAGTTTTGTTTAATGGAAAAGATGCGGCCGTTGATTAATCGACATACATGTAAAGCGAATAAGTGGTGGATGGAACTGATAACCATAGGCAAGCTTGTTCCGCAATTGCAACGTTGGACTCTTTTGCCATTCGGTCGTTAGTCTGCAAGATATACGCATGTAAATGTAGAACGATTGGATTCAGCTAGACTCCTTGTGTATCAGGCTATTCTTTCACTACTAATCTAAAGACTGTCTTCTTATCGTTTGTCACGGTTGTTTGGCGGTTAAATGCCCGTGCCGACCACCGATGTACCATTACCACTGGTGAAAATGAGGGTGATTGCGCACGTTAACCGGCGCTTTACAAACACTAGATGAGTCCTGAACATCGGTTAAAAAACGATTTACCTTGTTTGGTTAGAGTGAACACGGTCAGCATATTAAGATGATCTTGACGCTCCCGAACCAACCCCAAACGCTCAAGACCTTCAATAAAAATGACGCATGATCAAGCGATAATTCGCTCGTTCTCGTCAGTCACACAGAGAAAACGATAATTGAATCTTGCCTTATTCCAAACCACAAGAAACGAAAACCCGTTTAAGACAACAACCTCAAGAATTCATGAACCAACCCGATTACGGTTTCCAACCAAACTTAAAAAAAATGAGATTTGCACGTATGAACTCACCACTGCTAATAAATGAAGACGATTGTTTCGCTCGACGCCAAACAAAAATTAACGGGAAGGGAGCGAATGACAACCAGGAAAATGCATTTGAAAACCAACACAGCTTTCGAGGATCCACTTTCCCGTAAGGTAGCTTACAAAGAAGGTGGCCACAATTCCATTCTTTCACGTAACACACTCAATCCTGCAACGAGGCTGAGTTTGTCCAGCTTTCCCTAGCTTCCAACGCACAACGTTGGGCGGACAATCAGAGACATAGAGACCAGTTCAAACTTTACTCTACCGTTTATTTAATAGATTTAGTGTTTTTCATAAACCCGATTCTGTAGAGCGTATCGTCATAGTTAGCTATACATCAATGGTTCACACTGACGCTTAACTGACACACAATCATACAGAAAAAAGACTAACCTTGTACAGAAATTGAGAAGGAGGAAAAGAAGGGGACGAGAAGAGATCTCACCACTAAAAACAGCTACGTCTACATTCAAACATTCAAAATCAACGTTACCCACATCTTCCAAACAAACAACCGAGCTGTAAGTGAAAGTAAGGCGTCATCAGCAAGACAACTTTCTCACGACTAAATAAGGTAGTAACACCAGAATACGTAGACACCAAGTGAAGAATTAATTTATTCAAAACAAAACTGTCGTCGTATATGCACGCACAGGCATATCAATATGTTGAAACGTGTGAACCCTTTCATTACCCTAATCGTCAATCGAAGCAAACAAACACCAACTTGCAAAAAACACGACCATCATACAAAACATGAGGTGCAACCGGCACATAATAGAAACAGTGGTGAGTGTCCGTTTAGATTGCACCAAACCGAGTATATCCAGTTCACACACAAATACAGTGTGTTGTGGAAAAAAACAACAAAATATGGCTCAATAATTTGTCCGAAAATCTGATTAGATCTTACAGTAGTTTGACCAGATTTTTGGAAACGCTCCTAGTGTTACTAGGTCTGAACGAAGCACAGGTTGACAGACGGCGAAATATTAAGTCAATAATTCAAAGATTACTTCAAACTGACAGAGTTGTGCAATGAACTCATTCCAAAAGTGTGACAATGAGTAAATAACACGGAGGAAGGCAAAGCGTGTAAACTGCAAAGTGCCACAACCGTTGGTGTAGGTTGTATCCTGCGTCCACGTTTTGCAAACAATGGAGACAACCCAGTCCAAAACACCGGAAACCCATCACTATCAACACATGCAACAAGATAGTAACATCACCCAACTACCACAAAACTCGCGAAAAAAGAACAAGCTCCAAACCGGATTCAACAGCGCCAAATCAACCGACCTGGGTATTCAGAGCCTCGTGCTGACCTACAGATAGCAACTAAGCCCCAGTAAAATGTACCCTTAACAGTACCGTCTCTGAAATCAGGTGGGATACAAACAAACGCAATGCCGCGACCAGACGATGTGAAGTCGAATGAAACACGTAGTAAACAAAAATGTCAATTATGCTTCCCAACTAGACCATGCAATTAGCGTTTTCCCCATTTTCCAAAACCAGTGAACCAAAATCGCAGTGTTTGAAAGTTCACAAGTAAACGGAGGAAAACCTGTGGTGTAAAACGTGACAGGCTTTTCCGGTTGAACGGTAAACGTCACGGTTGTATGTGGGCTGAGATATTGTCAGGAGGCCCAGACCTAGACAAGAGAATGATAGGGTTCTCAACCGAAACCACTGGTTCAAAACCATTTGCCGCAAGGTGGGTGGGTGGCAACAGTAGCACTTTTTATGGAAAAAGAGGTCAATTTTCCCCTCACCCTCAATTTGGAGAACCAGGAGACTTCGGTTCATCAGAACTCTACTCACTGGCCTGCCCGATATGAATGATTCTGTTAGTGTGATTATCAAACCGTCCAGTTGAGCCCAACAGGTCATCGAGGTGTGCAAGCCGTCACACAACATCACAGTCCAGTCTCATTGTGACGGGGTCCAGTTTCGATGTGCTGATGCGTCGAAACATCGGGCGTATATAGGGGAAGCAGTGTTGTTCATTTTATGATGTTACGGTTCGACTTCCACGTCAATGTACGAATGTTGGAAACAAGAAAACCTAGTATATGAATGTAAATCAAATTTTTCCCCAACAAACTTGAACGTCAGATGCAGTTTTTGCGCAGTACATCCCTCGAACATGTTCTAATGCATCTCATGGAATACATCCTGCAGTCCGCTCTGCGAGTTTACACATTTTCGCTCAACCGACTTTGTGAAGCAAAAGGTCACAATCAATAACCATACCCGCACATACATCAGTGCGCATCAGCAAAAAAATCTGCTGATTTTTACTTTTAGTACTGAAGTTGGAAATTTTGTTAAAGCTCTGCATACCTCAGACTATTCAATACCACTAGTTGTTGTTGCTTTACTGCGTCACATTGCGTTACATTCAGTACGAACCAATCACTCAAAAGTGAATGTTGGCGAACACCGTAGAGACGGCCTGAAGCGATCTGCGGTACTTCTTTATACGGATGACGTGAACTAAAGATAAGATAACGCGCAAGTCGGAAAAACTATTTGTTGGTTCGGCAGATGTTCGCAACCAACCACAAAAAGACCATACGAAGTGCCAAACGTCACACTATATGATAACAGTGTGTAGAATAGAGGAGACAGACGTAAAGAGCAAAAAAAATCGCATCGGTGCACACGGAGATTCGCAACACGATCGCCAATGACTTCTATTCTTTGGCATGTCCGACAGCGCCCTCATTCAACGGTGCACATTGTCCTTCGATCCACGGCTAGAAAGCTTGAAAAGCCCTGATGCAAGCTTCAGTGACGGGTTCGTATGGTCCGCAAACAAAACGATGAGTTCATTCAGATAGATAATGAGGATCGTCTGGAACCTTGGCGGAGCATGTTGACGGTGCAACAAACTACGTCCTACTGGCTGATTAAAATCATGGTACCGCTTATTTTGTTCATCAGATCCACAAAACGTGATTGAGACAGGAACTGGAATTTCTCTAATGGTCAAGTGCTATTTGTATGGTGCACTGCGCAGCGCCGCTAACGTATGGCACAAATAAAAAATCTCGGTCCGTGTGATAAGATAATAACAATTCTCAAGACCATGAAAAACGATAACGATGGTTGTTATCAGAACTAACAAAACTTCTGCAGACGAT
>QNGE01000320.1:263336-290216 GCA_008508345.1 Paragonimus westermani
CCCCCGCGTTGAGGTATTCGGGCGAGCGTTCGAACACTCGCACCTCCAACCTGACATTCCACCACACTAACACTATAAAGTTACGTTACTGTCGAAACAAAAAGGGTCTAAAATGAACAGCGCGCAGAATACTGTTCAGCTTGCTCATCATCACCATTCTGAAGAAGGTCAAACAGAATTGCTTTGCTCAATCCAACCGATAACCCAGCGATCAGGACCTCCCAATTAGGATACCGGCTTTAATGAATCAAATGAGCATTTACCATAGTAGTAGGAGAGTGAAATTCATGTCTAGTGCTGTCTTTTAAAGCAGGCTAGCCGAAATAGTTGTCTATATGCGAGAGCTGTGGTCAAGCGTGGGTGATACACAATTTGAACTTATTCGAACCTCCATTTTTAGACATGACCTCCACAAATAGAGCCACATAATAGAGCCGAAAATGATGATTCTTGAAATGTTCATTCAAAACGAGCCCATTTTGAACAGTGATGCGCAGATACAGACATTCGGTTTGCGTATTCACCATGACAGTCGCTATCAAGTGTAACTGATAAACTGATAAATGTGTAATTTAAATTCAGACCCTAGGAAAGTATTCTGAAAGTCGATACAGCCAACATTGAATCATCGAAACCATAACGGTTCCAATGAATAACACAGCGGATGATATCCACGCCTGGCATACAAACTGAAAAACCATGTGGACGAAATAAAAGGAAGTTGCACGAAGAGTATGCGGCAAGTAAGAAATCAAAATAAACGCACCAATTCGAGATCTTGATTGACCTCCTTACACTTGCGCCGATAACGTGCGACCTCCGCTTTGAGCTGTTTGTTTTGAGTTTGAAGCGTGGAAATCAGACTACGCATCTCGCTGTTGATTGGGCCAGCCTGTTCGTTGTGAGCCAGCGCCTGTTTGAAATCCAGCTCCATTGTCTCATGCGTTCGGCGTAATTGAGAGTATTGACTTTCGATGTGCAGCATTTCCGAGCGCATTTGATTCTGGATCGCTGCCTCATTACTCTGATTGGTGGGAAAATGCAACGGTGATCAACTCACGGTAAAGACAAGCAAGAACGGAAGAGGTGATGTAACTACGGGAACCAGTTTGAAATTTATCTGTTTAGTTACCCTAGTATCACAGACGATTCTAGACAGCTACTACTCATCATACAACAGCTTCGAGCTCACCCGTGTGTTGATAATTTTCAGAAAGGCTAGTTGGTATAAATAACTGTAGCCGACAAGCTACAAAATCATGCGAGCTAAATGCTGTAAACTGTGAAGCAGTAAAACTCAAAACACATGAGAGCAAACAGTGAGGATCTCATAGAGAAGACTTCCATAATTCAACAAGCCAAGCAAAAGCAACTGGCTGTGTTGCACACCAAAGCCAAAATGCTCCCAGATATTACCTAGTGATGTGTTAGGCGACGGGTTTGGTCACCCGCCGACTGGTTATGGTCAGGGTGCCTAACGGTGTCAACTAATGTTGATGATGGTAGAGTCTAAACCGACGAAAGTTTGGTCGGCAACCGGCTAGGCTATTTCTAAATGATGTCTTTCGTCAAATTTGATCTGATTACATGCACATTCGAAAAGCGTCAGTGGCAACAAGAGACTGAAGCACATAATCTAAGAGGGAGAACGTAAGCAAGCATGTGCGCCGTAGAGATCAGATGAACCGGCAACAAGCAAGTACAGTAACGAAATGATAGTATACAAATCAGAAAGAACAAAATACACAATCAATAGATAAATTCAATCAACGTGCACAACACGTAACGCATGAGTGTATGTGCAGGACATCAACCACGACAAACACGTTGTCAAACGTTGCCGATAAGTGAGAACGATAGTCCTGGTGGAGAGAATCTTCTTCTGACATATCAAAGTTTGTAAGATTGCCTGATTCACACTTTTAATTTCATCGCTATCAACGACCACAACCGGGAGCAGATAGGGAACAAACGACAGGACTTGGATGGACAGATTCCGAAACAATCAACTTGCCTCCATCTCTTCAATGTGTTTTAGATGACTGTGTCGAATAGTTTGAAGAGTAGATCGAGCCTCCTCCAACTGGCTCCTGAGCTGGACGGCTTCGTTGTAAAGAATATTGAATTGCGCCTTTAAGGATATGTATTGAGGCGATTCAAGAACCTGAGATTCGGAAACTTCACGCAGCTACAAACAAGGTGATTGGTAAGGAAGAAACTGCGGTTGCCTCTTTGTAAACACAAACATCAATAATACAATTGCTACTGATACGGTTGTTCTGCCAGAGAATATGCTCACAGGAGTAGGCCACACAAAAGTAGATTAACAGGGGGCGTACTCACCAAGACCACAAATACAAAATCCCGGGAAACTACAGACAAATATGCGTTTTTGCGTCATTTTGAAATAGGTGAACGTGTACCAACGCGGGTAATGTGTAAATTATGAGAAGCATGACATCAACAGCATTTGGAAAAGATGTCCAGAGCCAGATCACATGATAAACTGGGCCACATCTGAACTGCATGTGACCAGGTTTCTCAGGAGTTACACAAACTGAGGCTCAAATTCAAGACAGCGTGATTGGTAGTCACACGCCAATATTATATGTAATAATCAGATACGAAGTCAAAGGTTTGGGCCAACAGGATCCATGCACAACCCAACAATGCACACAACGGACAGCAAACTTATTTGCAGGCCTATAACGCGGCCCTTACAGAACGAAAACCCACAAGTAACATCCGAGGACATTTCCAGTTGACATCACCTGGCAATGTGTGGGACAGTCAAAACGTTCACCTGAATAAGAAAGAATTAAATGAATACGAGAGATATTCAACCTGAAATCCATTCAAACATTCTAAGCTAGTCGGACTGCTTCAACACGTAAGAGCCAACCCACTGTGCCTCATTAGGTCATCCAACGGGAGAAATTGTGGTAGCTCTAACCAACATTAGTTTTTGAATCGTTATGTCCGCGCCTACCATTACTTAAAGTTCAAGCGAAATCATCGCCTCATTCGGCACGGAGCTCCCCGCTTGATTCCTGCCCACCACCAGATGCAGAAAAAGAACCGCAGGTAACAAGAACTCCAGGTACAATAATTGAAATCATTTGGAAACCATCGAAATTATTACGATTCCAGGATCAACGGTAGACCATATAGTGAAGTTTGGAGATATGGGGTGCAATATAATTGGGTGGCAACTGGACCAACCACTACACTTGTCATGATCCCAAACTCGTGGAGCCTCTGTCGACCATTGAAAAGAGGACGGCGAAGTATTCTCGCAAAACCCAACCAATAGTCAAAACCATCTAGTAATGTGTTAACGGGTTAATTGGGGGCCAGAAAACAGGAAAACGAACAAAATTCAACCTATTCGTCAGATAACACCACGTTTCGGCATAGCTAGTTGTACTGAGCCAGATGAGTTACGGCCTCATATGCGGTCGACAGCACCATATATACGTGATCCCGTTGAGGCAGTTGCTTTTTTCGACAAAAAAGAACCAACGTGGAAATCAGAACGACCAGCAACTGGTCAAAAAATCTAACCCGAGCACCACCAAGTAACAGACGGGATTCAAATCCAATCAATCTTACATCACTGAACACTACTACTGTATGAAGGAATCGAGAAGAAGTAAACCAACGATTCGCAGATTTCGCAGTGTTTAAAGCACTAGCGCACTGACAGGTCAGTGCGGTGACCAATCTGGATGGCACGTTGCCGTGACATCGGATTTTGTTGTAAGGAGCACAACAATAAAACAAACTGTTTAATTGCGTCACACATTAAAACAAACGAGCTACAATCAGAGCCGAGCAGACCGATAGGAAAACCGAGACAACAGGACCAATTGTAATCCTCCACTTTATTAATGCAGCTTGTTTACAAATTCAATGAAGATGATTTGCTTGTTGCCATAGGTTCTGCTTTTGATTACGTTTCGGAAGGAAGCGAATTTTGAACTACCATTTAGACCGACGTACTTTATAATAGCTTCATTCTTTGACGACGTCTACCAAGTGTGTTCAGGAGATTACCTGGCGTTAGCCACTAACTGCACTTGAATTAAAGTTCAATACATCTGAAACGACAACGATCATGATAGGATGCTACTGTTACTGCGGCAAAATGATTTGGATATGTATGGCGTACTCCAGTACACAATGAGTGAACACGTAGGATTAAGGTACACCGTAAGCAGTAAAGGCAACCAACCTAACGCAAAGGTAAGAACACGCAGATCTTCCAAAATTATAGCAGATTGTTCGTGGGAGAGGGAGTGAAAGGCGACAATATAAAAAAGCCTACTGGGGGAAGCTGTTTTTGAAGGACTATGGCGATACAAACAACTCCTCGGAACAGACATCAGGAAGATGTACAGCGATGTATTGCTCAGGGCTTGATAATACGGATTTTTTATATCCCAAGTAACCAGATCTCTTCGTTTCGCACATTCCATATAATATAAATACTCGTGCATGTTTACCATTAATTATGAATCGAGAAAAAACCGATAGATAGATTAGGTCGTTCCGAGCGTATACAGATTAAGGAATCATAATCCACTCAATGTGAAACACCCCACAAACAAATGGGCAGTCTATTACCGCAGTAGTACATGAAGTCAGATATTTTCACTCAACTGTCCTTTTTGAGTGTAGGTAAACGGAAACGGAGGGACATGACATCAAGAGATCAGAGGCTCTTCGCTAAAGTTTATTGTTTAATGGTATTGTTCTAAACTGAGTGGTACGAATGAAATAAAAACAAATTGTTGTTCCAGCTATTTGCTCTAGCACAGTGAATCGGATCACCAGTCTGGTGGTCAACAGAACTGGCAATGAGCATGGCATGGATGCGTGTGTGTGTGTGTGTGTGTATAGCTAAAGTCCTGACCCTTTCTGCTACCTTGGCGTGGTGGTCAGGCTTGCGTGCTGTTTAGATCCTGAGGGCTGTGCTGACTGTGACTCCGGTCCTTGCGGGTTCAACCTTGTCAGATTGGCCAAAGGGGAGCAGCCAGACAAAAAGCAGNAGTGGCAGTGATATATAAGCGCAGGCGTCTTTTGGCTTCGGTTACTGTGACAGGCAAATTCGTATCGGATGCCGCCAACCAACCATGTAGCTAAAGTGAAACAGGAACGATGGACCGAACAAACTCACTTGCATGCTCAGCGCCTCGTTCTCCCCAACTTTCTCAGCTAGCTTTACTTGTATGCGTTCTAATTCAGAGGACCTACTGGTGACAAGTTCACGGAGTTCCTCTAACTCGCAGACCAAGTCGTTGTATTTGTTCCGATTGACGGTTCCACCGAGAGCAACCGACTGCAAATCGTCGGAATCTGAATAGAGTGGGAAGAAAAAAACGAATCAACCAAAGGAAGGCTAAACTCAAAGGTAGCTACCACCCTGAATCTATTAATGAACAGCACTGCTGAGCAGTAGTGATGGTCAGAACAGCGCAAAAGCGATGCTACCACAACCGTCGCCACCAAGCCTTCTGGTTACTAAATATGAGCGAGCGTACAGTTGATTTCGCTATACACTTCACAGCCCTAGTGTGCTTTATTGAAGATGCACGGAAAATATCAGTTTGTTCATGGTGGTTTGTCTAAATCACGCAGGTATGGTAGATGAGTTAAGCAACAACCCACCGGAGTGTATCCGAGAAAGCTTCCAGTAGATAGCCAATAAATGACTGTACATTCAATGTTAGACAGGTCACGCATTCCTTATATGAACCAAATATCTGCTGCAACATACAAGGCTAAATGTGATTGGTGATGATTAAGGGACGTAATGTGGTCAGGCAACAACGTGAATAGGTCTACGGAGTAAAGTCTGAAACAGTACGACCCGACGGTTTGAGATACACCTAAGCAATACAATGGATAACAGCCAAGGACGAATGCAGTTATAAATGATGCCTAAAGCTATAAGGTCTATAGGTAAAACACGAATCATACTTACACAAGACTTAACAAAGACAGAATTGACTAAGTGAATTCCGTGCCACCGTCGACAGTGTGACTAAACACAGATGGGCAATGAGCTCAGGCCAACAGATCGAATCTTCATCCAAAGAGTTTAAATACAGGGGTAAACCCCAGCCAAGCTCAGGTTACATAAAAAGTGTACGACCAAAAGTAATTCATGGGATTGATACACCTATCAGAATTGTGTGCTTGCCCGCTTCAAACTACAAAAAAACATGTTATGGGTCGAATGTCTAACTGGAGGAGGCAATGGTTTTGTGACCAAGTTGTGAAAGTATACAACCCAATGAGGAAATTTGGTACACTACTCGCAAAAACTGAACGTGTTGTAGAACCGGGGACAACCGGCATCAATTCGAAAAGTAGTCATTACTGTGACAACATGATGAGAGACTTGAGGACGCGCAGTGCTGACCGTTATGCAACAACCAAAGTTCCGTTAACACGAACTGTTCCCTTGTTTTCATATACTCGCCAACCCTGGGTTGGAAGCCCAAAGCGGACGCCAAAGACGAAGAGGCAAAAAACCACGTGGTGAATAACAGGCGGACACCACCGTTAGCCAAATGCAGTTTACATAACTTTAGCAAATAGGAAGGTCGTAGGCACTGATCACGAAAGACGGAGGTGACACACGGAGACCACCAATCCGTACAGTGCAAAACCAGCACACACACACACGCACACACAGAGAGAGGAAAAGTGCACTTGAAAACTGTGTACGTAACCGAATTCCATGGGAATCTGGAAACGAATACAAAAGTATAGACTGAATAGAAGCATAATCAATGGAAATTACTTTTAGGTTACTGAGAATTTTGAGGTATGGCGCAAAGTTGGTGGTCTGGACCTTGACACCTCATGGAACCAGCTAAAGACGACATTCTAGGAACAATTGGGGGGATATATACATAAACGTATAAAACTAACGCTAAAGCAAAGATTAAGAAAAAACATCACAGTGATCGAAAAAACGAATGGAGGATGTGGAAAGCATGGAGCTGTATGCTAAGACCGCTCAACAGGAGCGGAGGTCTGCTAAGACCTATCGACATTTCTGGCAGCGAGTTCAACAAAAGGTGTTCCTTATACTTTGGATCTCGGCCAAAAGCGTCCTACTGAAATAGGCCTTTAGGTTAAGGCTCTCAAGCCTCGACCCAAGTGCTGATCGTCACACTTCCAGGCTCAGCCCAACAGAACAAACAAACGGAGTGGCACATACAAGACGTGCGTGAAACGGCAAACGATGTGGAATGAAATCACGACGTCCGATGCTTGGCAGAATCTGACCGCCAATTTATCCCGCCAATATAATGGTAGTTGCTATTATATAGCGCCAACACGCGTTGAGCAACCCGCATCCAGATCTCCGCATTACACGCAAAGACCAAATATAGGGTTGGAACAGACTCAGTCCTTCGAAGACCGACATTATGCTGGTGCTACATATGACTTAAGTTGACCCGTGTCATTAGCTAAGGGGCTGGATGTGATGTGATTTCATCAGACGATACACTAGAGCTGACAAAACTTCTCATGACAGCCTCTAAGAGCGAGGACAGGCGTGAGCTCAAATAGGTAAAAATTGATTAAATGTTTGGCGGATGAAGACGTTTTACCAAGCTGACGAACGGAAGTTTCCGATTCGCCTAAAATGCTTTGGACTGTTCGTGCCGCCTCACAGATCAGAATTTTGTCACAGTATATCAGAGCGTTTTGTGAGATCTCCGATGCTAAACAGAGCCAACGAGGATGGATAACCATTTCGTAGGCCTACTTGAGATATTAAGGACAGGCGGCAAATCACTGTAAACCTTTATCATGATCTAAAATGACAGTAGCTATCAGCATTTTATGCCAGTGCCGGTAGAGTGAACGCTATCTTACACTCATCTGTAACCCGGTTTCTCGTATTTAAGTCGTGGATTATCTCAGTGCAGGAATGCGTCACAAGAATTAAACTCAATTACTCCAATCATTAACATCCAAACTGGCGATTCCTCTCAATCTTACGTGGCCGCTGCGAATCAATGCACACTACAGAAGCATCTCTGTTGATAACCTGCTGGATGAGCCTACAGATCAAGCTCGGGACCCGACACAACTATATCACTGCGATGAAGCCATAGTCAGGGCGCATTCAATGACTCCTACCGTGATGAAAAGCATGACACTGAGGTTTAGATGAGTGATGCAATTACCAGAAGGACAAAACCATTAGGGCAAAATGAACGTGCTTACTAGAAATATCTGTGCCTTTAAACGCGGCCAGTTCGACTTCCAACTGTTTGTTTAGTTGCTGAACGTCACATAAACGATGATCCAGCCGAGTCACCTGACTCAGAGCTTGGGATAATTTGTAATCCAAATCCTCGTACTTTGCTTGCCATTCAGCGGCTGCATCTGAACGTGTTTGGGCCAAATCCTGAAGCTCCCTGAGCTGTACAGATGATCATGATAACAGTAATGAAATTGGTAATAAACTTTGGACCAAGAAGAGTATTGTGCTAACAGCAATGCTCAGCTTATCATGGATAAGCAGTGATGAGGAAAAGCAGTGGGAAAGAGGTAACGATCGACAAAACACTTGGTCAGGTATTCAATACAAGGTATGTGGAAATATCCAACCACGATCGCAAATGCCATTTTGCAAGACCGACATGTATTCACATCACTGACAATTGTGAGTCAGTATCTTCAGTGACAAGTCTTACACAATGCACACGCATGTTTCCAAAGATCGCATCCAACTCCCGGTTATTCTAGTGATGGGATCTGCCGTTCAACTTCCATGTGTTTGATTCGCGCTACACTACTCACAAGCGAAGTCGTACGCTGAGCAACAAAAACAGGAATCAAGTGGGTTTAAGCGCTCGGTATGTGAGGAAAAAGAATAGACGGGCGGGTTAGCTAGACCTCATAGGACACGTTCTCCGGTTGCGGGTCAGATGACATTCTTTTAGGTGAGAACCAAGTGAGAAACAAGCAGAGTTGTACCAGTTACTGAGCAGTCGCGGACAATGGGTACTAGTAGCACCAGAGTGTGGTGGATTCAAGGCAGGCAGTCTAGTCTCTAATAGGACAACACAATGAGTTTGACGGACATGGTGTCCGTCACCCCATCAAAAAGGGTTACGACACATGGGGTTTCGGACAGCATACCGCCTGAATGGCGTAAGGAATTCCCGGTCTCCGCCAATCATGGACAAATCCCGAGGGGTGTGTGCGAACCACCATAGTGATTACTGCCTCCAACGGATATGAAGGGAGTGCCTGGTACCTTGAGTGGCTGAACTCCATTCGGAGGGTATATGGACCAATCTGGTCGCCGGCTCCTGGCAACAAGAAACAGGGGACGCAAAAGCCCTATCGGTCCAGGGCTTTGACTGGATGGATCTACTAAACTCGATTTGCCTTCTCCAGTGAATCTTCAAACTAATGGGCTGCTTCTGTCGCAACCTCATGCAGGGTATGTGGGGTATCTTGGATAAGTGGAATCTTTCCGAAGATCGTATGAATCGAGAAAATACTGGGCACTGACTCTCAATCGACAGCAAACCCCGTGCTTCGTCCCGCTGCCCTGTGAGTCAGATTTATCTCGAGCTCAAGGTTCCGGATGAAACCCCTCACAAGCCAGCCCTCTTCTTCGAACTGTGCAACCAAGAAGTAATCTGGCACCACAAGCATCAGCCTACAAACGTATAGTAATTATGAATTTTGTTGTACCTTTCTATCGTAGCTCTAGCATAAGTGTACGCGGATAGTTTACTTCTTACATTCTTCTGTATCAAGCCAATCAGCCTTAGTATCCGCTTTTGTTAAATGATTCTACCTGGTGACCCCCATATATTTCGTTTTTGCTCACAACAGAGAATCCCCTCATTTGCTGCTCACAACGAAACGCATAGCCAGATCACTGTCAAACACCAAGATAGTATATTTGCTTGACCGATACAAACTCTTCCATGGCCCTCGAACACCAATTTAGCTTGTCATCTTCAATACGCAGAGGTCAGCAGGAAGCTCTTGCATGTACAGTAGAGTCCTTCGCCACAGACATCCGCTATCTTGCTGAAACACAGCTTCAGGATTCTAGCACAGTGCTACAAGTTCAATCACTGTCGACCGAGCGACAATGCGCGAATATGTGCTTTCCTGGAGACCTTGCAGTTCAAGCCACTGGCCCGGTAGATGGTGGAATCGCCTCAAGCGCAGACGCATGGAAGGCGCCGTTTCAGTGAATACCTGTAAACAACCTTTGCGTTGTCAGACTTGAACGTACGACCAGAGCATCCAGAAGTGTCCATCACAAACTATCTATTTGTTGTGATAATACAGGCCCCCACAGATTGTAGTCGAGACGCAGTCAAAGATGATTCTGATCCTCAGCTCACTAACTTTATGCACACCGCGAAATGTACTGGTATTGTAGTACTGGCTAAGTAAGTAAGCAGTGTAAATGCTTACCAGTGTAGCCTAACGGTACACGATGAACGGACAACGGTGTCGCAACTCTGTATTCATAATAGTCTGTTTCCGACAGGTACTGATTTTCAATGTACTAGAGGTCAATGCGAAACGTGGAGACGTTCATCGCCAAGCTAATGACGAACGCAAACTGATCACACAACCACCGGCTACCAGTGGTTTGGCTGTTTCCAAAACTACAATTCAATATGACGCGCTTTTGTGAGTCCCGATCATTCAAAACCTTGTGACAAACTCGCTTCGCGTTTTAATGAAAGGCTAGTCATCAAACACAAGTGCTCTACACCTATCAGACCACTTGCCTCCAGACTAGAACATCAACCAGTAGATTACAATGGGGCACACTGGGCATATACACGGCAAGCACAGCATAGGTGTGGTACTGCTTCGAGTGGTGCCAGTCTGCACAATTACCAACCCCTGGGTTTCCATGCGATCCCTAGAACTTGTGGGCATTCGCCGGAGTATTCTGTTAAGCAGCGAGTACAAATCGGCTTGCCGTTGAGAGCAGTTGAAAAGTTTACGTGCTTTGGGAACTATAACAACGCTCGTAGAATGTCTGATCGCATCACTAAGGGTCTGGTCGCATTTGCCACTTGAGGAATCAGCAGGATCTCAGTCTCTTTATGAAAGACCGAATGTGCAATGTTACTGTAGGGGTGGTCCGATTGTATGGCGACGAAATCTCGTCCATCCGCGCCAAGCATGTTCACAGAACGTTCGTTTTTGACTACTGATGTTTCGAAAGTTCGCCGACGTTTGTAGAACGCATACTTTGTCGAGCAAAGTAAATAAGTCACATGGGCTTCTTTGGCTTGGCCACATCTTACGGCTACCAACTCATCGTCTGCCACACCGTGCCTTGCTTGCGAATTTTGGGTTAGGATGGAAGCGGCAATCTGGGTTCGGAGTATGAAGTAACTTACACCGAAGTTCATCTCAATAGTGTTCCCGGTTTCCTGGTCCAAAAAATAAGGAACACCTTCAATCGGAGCGCCGTTTGATAAGCTAAAGAGTAGACTTCAATAGAGCTCAGTCATAAAAATCTTCGTGTGTATCTTGCTCATTCGGTACGTTCCACTGTTTTTTTTTCTCCTCACATATTGTGCCACTTCATGTGTGATGAATATATCATAAACAGTGTGACATGGAAAAATGAAAACAGCTAACAGATGGTTAGGTTCACCTCCAGAGCTATGCATTTGTGAGCGAAAGAATCGGCAGTCGGATGCGCTAAGAGAAATGGCGGCTGATCGGACTCAGTGAGAAGGCTGAAGTAGTTTGTTCGAGTTGCCCTGGTGGAAAATGTAGCTATTGACGATGAGTACTGAAAACCGCAAGGAAAATTTTGTAGCTGCCATTTTGCTCTCACTTTGTAATCTAGGTGATCAGCTGAAGGGTGTGGGCACTTTAATGTGAAACATTTGTGTTAATAGGCAAAAGTTCCTTAGTCTCATCAGTCCTTTTTTATGATTTAACTCAGGTTTACATTTTTATTTTCGCACGATTGTACGTCAGTTAGGTATCAGTGTCTACCCTTGATGTGCGGCTGCCGGTGATGAGGACGCTTGGAGGGAGGGAATCGAGAACCATTCACTAAATTACCCAGATATCCTACTGGGGGATAGCAGCGATGTCTGGTCCAAGTTACTCTGGATATCCCAATGGAAGTTTGGACAATCTAATGCGCATGACCAGCAACACACCTCAGGGTGCGAGTGCATAAACAACACTTTTAACTGTTTGGTTTCGGGCTAAATAAATGTATACGCAGACAACAGCTGTAGAAGAATGGCATTAGCACTTTCCGTTTGCAGACGACACATGATTTTGATACAGGTAAATAGCACAAACCTAGACAATCACAACGTTTGAAGTGACCGAAACTTAAGTTTGAAAGTTGTTACCATCACTACATTTAATCAGTCCCCCGGAGAGGATGGGAATGAGAGTGAAGGGACAAATGAAAAAACATGAAACACGATCGATATACGCCGGACTCAGCTTATTCAGTAGGTGGCAGAGGACTTACAACTACTGCATCCGGAGACCACACACTCAAGGTTTTTGACTGCTCGCGTGACAAACAGTATCAAGCAACAAACTTTGTTTTACTTGGGACTGCATTATTTGCATGTTATCTCAATAATATAAGCAACAGTCTTATGTTTTGCAATTAAATTTTCCACTTAGCGATCACCGATTATTGTGCACGAAGACAAACGACAATCCTTGAAGAGTGCAGTAAAGAACTAGGGGGTGGAAGTGGGAAGTAGATAATGGGCGGCTTTTGTTAGATCGCAAAACATAAGTGCGGCGGAAGTTCGAGTAGTACCATATTACGTGAGCCAACGGTGTCGAGGTCACAGATGCGTGCACTTGCCTTAAGACTACTCTGTCGGTGTTTTGCGTGTAGATTGGTACATAGCGACTGCAGACGTTGGTTCTCCTTATTCACTTCAGCAAGCTCCTCGCACAAAGTGGTCACTTGGTCAGAATCTGTTAAGTGGTTACCACGCGGGTCCCTGTCGGCGTCCGTAGTGTCTGCCTCGCTTGAACGTGAGCACGAGGGCTGAGGTGATTGACCGGCCGGTGTTAAACGCATAGAACAGATGGGGGCCGAGTTACTTGACGACGCATCTCGTGCAGAAAAACATAAGCGGCGAAGACGAGATTGGCGTGCCACGAGCCTGAAACATATAAGCATCACATAAGAATGGAACAGAATGTGCGATTATGTCTCGCGTTACTTACCGACTGAAAAATCGATCGACCAGGTTAACAATAGGTCGCTTTTGGACATTTGCAATGATAACGGCAAACTGCTCATGTAAGTTTACAAGACAGCAATCGCCAAACAGACTAGCCAGAAAAGCTTACTGTGGGTTAGGAAATGGGGCTGTACTGAGAAACCTCCACAACGATGATCACGAACAGCGAAGAAACTACTGAGTAATAATAATAATAACAATAATAATATAATAAATGCACTAGTTGCAACTCAGAAACAAGTTCAGATATGGCTACCTTTCATAAGCGGACAACAGACGAGCGATGACACGTTTTGAAAAGTGTACACGCTCCTGTAGCTTTTCCGGAACCTCCTCCTTGTCCCAAGAAGACAGCTGTTTGAGGAAGGATTCAGTTGAAATTGGGACTAGAAAGCAAACAGAATTAACACTCCAAGAAAAATGCCAATGTATTTGGAAGTGCGCGGAATAATGTAATAGCGAAGATAAACAAGGAAACCTGAACTTTAACGCACTAAACACAGATCCGAACAAAGCACCTAGTTGACAGAAACCGAATGCCATTCACAAGTATTTACAGCTCCGTATTAAAAAACGTCCCAGTTACCCCTATGAGACAATGGAGATCAAGCGCATTAGTAGTGTATATTACTGCCACGATCAAAGTTTGAACTCTGACTACGACTAAATGGGGCTACCGTGTTCACCACAACGAGTCACATCTAGACCAACCAAACTAGCTGACGAAAACATAAAATCATCATCATCATCATCATCATCATCATCATCATCATCNCGTCTACATTCAAACATTCAAAATCAACGTTACCCACATCTTCCAAACAAACAACCGAGCTGTAAGTGAAAGTAAGGCGTCATCAGCAAGACAACTTTCTCACGACTAAATAAGGTAGTAACACCAGAATACGTAGACACCAAGTGAAGAATTAATTTATTCAAAACAAAACTGTCGTCGTATATGCACGCACAGGCATATCAATATGTTGAAACGTGTGAACCCTTTCATTACCCTAATCGTCAATCGAAGCAAACAAACACCAACTTGCAAAAAACACGACCATCATACAAAACATGAGGTGCAACCGGCACATAATAGAAACAGTGGTGAGTGTCCGTTTAGATTGCACCAAACCGAGTATATCCAGTTCACACACAAATACAGTGTGTTGTGGAAAAAAACAACAAAATATGGCTCAATAATTTGTCCGAAAATCTGATTAGATCTTACAGTAGTTTGACCAGATTTTTGGAAACGCTCCTAGTGTTACTAGGTCTGAACGAAGCACAGGTTGACAGACGGCGAAATATTAAGTCAATAATTCAAAGATTACTTCAAACTGACAGAGTTGTGCAATGAACTCATTCCAAAAGTGTGACAATGAGTAAATAACACGGAGGAAGGCAAAGCGTGTAAACTGCAAAGTGCCACAACCGTTGGTGTAGGTTGTATCCTGCGTCCACGTTTTGCAAACAATGGAGACAACCCAGTCCAAAACACCGGAAACCCATCACTATCAACACATGCAACAAGATAGTAACATCACCCAACTACCACAAAACTCGCGAAAAAAGAACAAGCTCCAAACCGGATTCAACAGCGCCAAATCAACCGACCTGGGTATTCAGAGCCTCGTGCTGACCTACAGATAGCAACTAAGCCCCAGTAAAATGTACCCTTAACAGTACCGTCTCTGAAATCAGGTGGGATACAAACAAACGCAATGCCGCGACCAGACGATGTGAAGTCGAATGAAACACGTAGTAAACAAAAATGTCAATTATGCTTCCCAACTAGACCATGCAATTAGCGTTTTCCCCATTTTCCAAAACCAGTGAACCAAAATCGCAGTGTTTGAAAGTTCACAAGTAAACGGAGGAAAACCTGTGGTGTAAAACGTGACAGGCTTTTCCGGTTGAACGGTAAACGTCACGGTTGTATGTGGGCTGAGATATTGTCAGGAGGCCCAGACCTAGACAAGAGAATGATAGGGTTCTCAACCGATGCTATCCGGCCGTAGGGTCGGCAAAGAGTGCTCGATATGGCAGACGACTAGCTAGCGTCCTTAATACATGCCCTAACCATCCAAGTCTGTGCAAATGTAACGATTGAACAAAAAACTCGCTTGACGGTGCCAATTACCCGCTTTCTAACCTCTTCGTTGTTTACTCACTGGTGCTACTCGATACGAGCGATCGGACAGAGACATCGGTGGTCGAATACCTGAAGACGGTTCAAATCTTCTATCGTGAGCGGCCATGTTTCGCTGCTGTAAGGTAACACAGCTCTCATTGTCTTATACACACAACCCTTAAGCCTCGGAGGGATACTACTCTGCTACCATAGGTGCCCCAGATTGACAAATACCGCCTACGTCAGAAAGTTCATCTAAAACCATTTTGATTTAACTGAGCGCTGATCTTGGAGTCATTAAGTGAAAGCAACAGTCCAATTACAGTAATCCCGTTTAAAACGATTAGGAAACCCGAGCGTCATTTACGAACGACTGTATACTCTGGCATGGCCTCGTCTTCATATCTTTGTGCTCTAGCGAATACAATTTACGGCAACACCAAAAGTAGTTTTTGATTAGTTGTTTGTGTCTCTTCGATTGATAAACGGTGCTACAAACACGCCGGCCTTGAAATTGTGAAATCTTATGAACTGACCTTTGTACGATCATCCTCGAAGCTTGAAAAAGTGCCAGGAGGAACGGTAGTGCAAACAAAGAAATGATCTTTGTAAGCACAGATCACGTCGGCCGTTTATTCAATGCAGAGCATGTTCGTTAAAATTATTGCTTTTTACCAAACAATCAGACCAATTTTTTGTGTTATCCGTAAAACTCCAAAGTTAAAAGAACTTGAGCATAATTTCTCACATATTAAACTGACATTGCTGAAACGATCTTAATTGCATGCAGACATTGGTATGATGCTTCACTTGATTTGCCTGTTTCCTCCCCATTCAAATGCGTTTCCGCGGATGACTGATTAATCTTTGCTGCGCTTTAGGATCTACTGCAACGCGCATCCACATTCACTCATTAAGAGCAAGGACGTCTGCCTCAGAGGGAGGCATACGAATCTAGAGAACACCTCTAAATTAAAAGCCAACATAGAAAAACTCACTTTCATACTCATGACCGGTTTCATTTCGGTTTACGCTTGTCACACAGATAGTCTGAATGGCGGACCGTACCAGCAAATCTTCGTGTCACGAACCAAAACCTTTATCCCCCAGCCACTAATTCAATGAGCACGACTTGTGACGGGTGTACTTGTAGAGCTGGTGGCTGAGCGGATAAAACTTTTGGTACGTAACATCAAGGGTTGCTGGTTCGGTCCCTCACTTGGATTGTTTTTACCTGATGAGCCCAAGCAAGGACAAAACCAGTCGTGGAGTGTCAGTTTGAAGGTAAGCATGAGGAATCATTATGGACTCAATTCTGAGCGGATGCGACCGGATCCGGTGCAGACTGGCAAGCCGAGATGAACTGCGTCCATCCGCATTAACAGGGCGAAAGCGGGTTATTTTCGTATTCTATTCGATGAATACAACTAGGGTCGTCGTGAAACTTGCGAACAGCCTAAATTCTGTTGCCGAATTTGGTACCAAATAGAAAATTTGCATATTAGAGCTTACAGGACCACACAAAAAAAGAAAAAACAGTACACCAATTACAACCACCCTCGTGAAATATTTCGTGAAGGCTACAAACTGAAGATTGCAGACTCAAAAGTGCACGGAACAACAGACCGTTACAAGAGTGTGAACATAACTCCTGTTGCGAAGAGAGCACTAGTTGCTTATTTGTCCACTGTCCTGAAAAAAACCAATTCATTTCAGTTCGTTTACCAACCCACTTGGTCGATAACTGCCCATGCTTGTTTAGTTCATTCATTCTCTTCAATAATAGACGGACATAGGAGAGCTGTGTAGTGTCGTCTTTTTGGGTACAGTGATGACTTCGAGACGCTGGATAGCATCATGATAGTAAAACTGTCACATAAAAGAAATCTGGAACCGTTATATTTCGAAGTAATCGGGAACCGTTCCGTACAGCGTCTTCAATGCATTCAATACGTCAAGCAACCGCGAAAGATACTGCCAGCGTGCTCTGATTTCTGTGTAAATAGACATGCTGAGTGTCATGCTTTGCCATTCAAATAATACTGAAGATACAGTTGAATTGACTGACTATAAATCAGCAGCTGATGCTAAGCCTAACAAAATGTCCATATATGGCCTTCTTGTAGCAAAAGTGGAAAACAAGTGGATGTTGTAAATATGTAAATATGAATGATGTTCAACGTTTGGTTCAGAATCTAGATATGAGAATTGGAATGTATGCACGGATTGTGTCCACCTTAACTCGCACGGAAAAAAGAAAAACACACTCGAGGTGGTCGTCGTACTGGATACTGGGGCAGTGAGGCGTAGGATACGATCTGCAACTGAACCCTATTGGAATTCACCCGTACAACCCACCTCTGTGCATCCAGAACCGTTTTGTTCAGGCTTTGGACCTGCCTTGGCCAGCCACCTATCTGTTAAGACCCAGTGTCGAAGTGGGTACACGACTGCTGATTGACGAATTGACTGACCTCACTAACCACCTGTTCTCCGTTTATCCCCTTAATGATTCGTGATATAAATGTGGTGCAGTTAGCCTGCTGATGAATCACTGAAAACGGGCTTGTTCATTACACAATGTTTGTCACGACTACGCTGGTAATTTTTCGAGAATCAGATGTGTCAAGTGATAAAGCTAGCTCACGACCCTGATCAAGTCCAGCATAAATCAAGAGACAAAATGACCATGCGGACTGCTCCTGTATGGCTCAACGTGTTACACAGCAGTAAAGGTCTTGCGTTCTGAAGCGGTATGTCAAGGTTTGCCGGTCACAACAAACATACGATGCAGAAGTGTAAACCAGTTACACAGGCTCGGTGAGACGTGAATCACCACACGTTTTTCTGTAATTAGTGTTATACGGGGAGACACCATGCGTTGTGTCATTGACATGGAAAAATGTGAGCAAGAACAGGATAGTTTATTATTTTAAAAAAATTACGGTGGATTCCGCCACGGAAGACTGAAGATTGCTATCACCTTTGAATCTTAAAGAGATATGTATGAAACAAAGGGCGAAAATGAAGGAACAACAGTGAACAGCTAAACTTAAGTAAAAAACACAAATACACCATGAACAAAGGGATTAACGACTTACTCTCTTCTTCTACGTCGGAATCGAAGCGTTGTAGTAGAATTTGACCGTCTTCATCTAACTGAAAGGATATAACAAAAAAATTCAAACTGAACAAGATGACACGAGTAAGCGAGCTGACTGCTTTAGCACAACGGAGCGGTACATGAGTGGACATAAGCTTTAAAACGTTCGTTGAATCGAAAAAAGTGTTATCCATTATAAAACGTTCTCTACTACACGGAAACCAAATGCAACCTGCTGCATTATGTATAGTTTAGGAGCCCTCGGTGCAATTAGTGTTTGGTTTTGACTAAGTACGAACAGCGCCGGAATAAGAGGCGATCACCCAGTGATTATTGATTACTAACACTGAGAGGAAATGTGACCCCGTAGCAACTCGCGGAAAGTAACGGAAACTAGACCGTCTACAACACGTACTTGATTCCAGTAACGGTTTATTACGCAGAGAAGTGCGTCATCTTTGGCCTGTCGATTTTCTAGCTGTTCAATCCGATCGCGTAACTCGGAAATCACTGCCCGACGTTCCGTGAGTACCTCCCATAATTTTTTGTTCTGTAACTGTAGTGTGCGTTTATCCATTTCCTCCAGGGAACGAACACGAGTAAACGAGATAGGCTCCGAGGAACTGGATAGAAGTCGTTTACAAAATGAGGCCGAAGGTTGGGCGTCGGAATGGGGAGTCTCTTCGTTGCATGCATCTTGTCCGAGTGCTTCGGCATGCGATCGCTTTGACATCGACTGGAAGACTGAGAACAAATTGAAATTTATGCACAGACAATGTTCACCATAACTCGCACAGAGCAAAGAATAGCACAATCAAGATAGCCACCGTACCCAATAGGGAAGGGTAGATGTTCAAGTGGATGACATGGACTATTTGGCGTGACTGCATTACTGGTAAGAACAGTTACAGAGAAGCCCAAAACATCCAACCGTGTCTTGTGCACTCACATGAGTCAGATAAGATTATTCCACTCATCACAAACTCGCACAATGGCATGCGGTGTTACCGTGAAAAGAATCTTACGTTTGTCTTCCAAGATCGGCAGTCCATTCAACTTAAAACTGTTGGACGGCGTTTGATGAGTGACATGTTACACGTCCAAGACGAAGACTACAATGCATGCTCGAAGAAAAGATCAAAAGCATTCAAAACCGTTTTATTTAGAACCGATTATCATAACAGTTCTTCTAAGATTTGGATGCTGTTCTCATCGGTAATAGCAATAATAGTAATAATAATGGTGATAAGGTAGACAAACCAATAGATGACAAGACCTTGTGTAGTTCAGAGAAACCAGATAGAAAAAACACTAGGGTCTGTCATCCAACGTCCTCAAATAACCCAAATTGGTGAGGGCGAGAAAATGAGAAGTTGGAGCTGGGGACGGTTTGGTTGAAAGATGCTGAGTCGATGGATAAGGGGAACTGTCGGATCCAGCGTGGAAACATTGTTGCAGCGAAGCATGAAAGTGCGAAAACTAACATGTTTGTTGGTAAGCACCGATACCGAGAGAAAATCATGTGAACCTCATATACACACACACGCACAAACGTTACATCCTTAGCCGAAAGAAAACGTAGATTCAACACTGTACACAGAGAGGTGAATCACAAGAAGGTGAAGAGCTACGAGTGAATGTATAGAATAATCGGAAAAATTGATCAATTTGTCCGATTTACCATCTCATTTCTATAACCGGATGATTGCAGGCAAAAGGACATGCACTCAGAATCGTGTGGTAGGCAAAGCGAAATCAGGAAACGAGAACCAAAAGGGACATCGGGCAAGAGACATACACGCGAGGCTAGTCAAATGGATGAAAACTCATTTGAAGTGAGACATAATGAGTGCTGTAAGGCAAAAAGACAAGAACATGGTCGAGAGAAAAAAGGCAAATAAGTAGAACAGCCTGATTACGCGACCATCAGAAGAAAAACGATACATGAAGGCTGGTCTAACCATCAAAGAAGTTGTACGCACACGCACAAACGACAAGGAACAAATCAGTTCGGAATGCACCCTTTGTTTACAATAGGTGGTAACACTTTCAGATAAACATTATCGGAAAAATCGAAAGCAATAATTGGGGTCCAGAAAAAACGGGCGAATGTACCGGTAACCAGAAAAAGGCAAGTGTAGAGACGACAAATGAGAAGATTGTATGAGTATGTGGGGTCATCGAAAAAGACCATGCCTCTGGCAGCCGAACTATGAAGACTAGTGGATTACAGCAGCAGATTTGAAAGATGCGGGATGCACGAATTCAAATAAATGAGGATGATTTCGTTAGACAATCAGATTCCCACAGGCGTATTTGGAGGAAGGTTATCAAAATAATGCGCGTATACAAAAGTGTGAAAACTCTTGCAGTGATGACGAATTAAATATAATACAGTGAGTAGAAAAAGATTCGCTTTTTGGATTTGTGATAAACGGTGCAAGTAAAGGAGTACATGATGTTGTGAAAGACATAACAAAAATAGGTAAGTAGCTGTAAGTGACCAATACAGACAGGTAGATGCACAGGATCAAAAGCCTAACCATAGGCAACGAAGGACGACGCACTACAAATCGGAAGCTTGTGCGGCACGTGACCGGCTAGTTTGACGAGTGAACTGACTTAAGGTGGGCAAGCGATTCATGTGTGCGCATGCAATTATCTGTGGATAGTAGAGGCGGAATTGAGTTGGGTAGAGATAAACAGTGAAGTAACAGTGGCAGACAGTTGTTCGTTCTGGGCGCTGAACGCATTGCAATGAAAGCACAACGAGGCTTGTGATCAAAGACAAACCGGTAAATACCAGACTGGCAAACCGTGATAGTTTAGGCAGAGTGGAAATTCAACTTCGAGGATCACGTGACGGCTGCGCGGGGGCCAGCGGAGTTGGGAGCGCAGTCTTTTTTAAAGTCGACCCACGTAAAGCATTTGACCCATAGAGGTACGGGTGCATCGTGCCAGAGGGCCGAGTTAGCGGATTGGCAAGGTTGAAGGCCGGTTGTGTAGACTGATGCGTTGCAATGGGCAGCCGAGTAGAAGTGGCCAAATTGGTCGTGAGAGAGAAGCCTTGCACATGAGGGCCACGAGCAAGAATGGGCTGTTGCATGGGACTAGTCTGACCGATAGGCATAGCTCCATTCAACTGTAGCGTAGAACGATCACATGTCGAACCGGGATGCCGTAAAGCCGTTGAGCCATTTAAAGCAGCTGAAGCCAGCACGTCCATATTGGATGTCAAAGTGGTGTTAGCAGTTTGCGAAATCGCATTGTCACATGATTCTCCAGGACAAGACACACCAGTACTACTAACGTCCATATCCTCAAAGTCTTCCGCAAATACAAAGGGTTCTTGCTGTGAATGAGCGCTTGGTGGCCCTGGTATTGTGGTCGGTGGAAGTTGTTCTGGGTGCGGTGTGCCGGCATGTGGGATCCCATGACTGCTGCCACCTGGGATGAGACCAGTCGTGGATGCCATGAGGGTGTGACCAACGAAGCCAGGAGAACTAAATAGGGCAAAAGACAAAGGAATTTGAATTGGAAAGCCAATTACTCCAGATTAAGGCCAATTTGAAAAGTCTACACATATAGCCGCGGTATTCGAAGGACACCAGGAAAGCGAAGGTACTGTAAACTGACAATAAAGCGCCCAAAAGTGATCCTCTACAGACTAGGATATGAGAATGTAAACCCACAAGCTCATGCATATTACAACTGCTGAAAAACTGATCGAAAACAAATAGCAACACAACAAAAGTGGCACGAGAGCCGAAGTAACACGGATAGTAGGTTTACCAACGAATGAACACCGAGTGGATGATACGAAAAATGGTACGAATGTAGACAAGTCATCAGTAAAATGAAACCAGCTGTAGCGGACTCCAACAATATGGATTCATGCTCATAACAGAACTCCGCAAAGCGAACTCAGTGTGACAACGTGCTTGTTGTTGACTTTGGCCGGAATCAATGGAATTTACGCCTGTATTACTGCAAGTGAAACTGTCAGTGCGACCACGAAACGTCCGCCGAGAGGATAGAACCATTGAGCCTCCACGTCCAGCCCCGTGACGTTACTAGCCCGCTGACCATCCAGGATCGGCGGCTTGCACGTCAATCTAAACTGCTTCCATATCTATACTTCACTGTCAAACTCTTGCGCTATAGGTCCACAATATATATCCCCGTAACCGTCGGAAGATTCCCATAAGACCAAAACTGATGTCGTGACAAGCAACTACTTTCGACAACTCCATCTCAAGTTAATACAATTAAACAAGTTTCATCAAGACAGATTTTAAAAAAGTGACTGTACTGATCACACTAAATACAGCCCAAACATTTCGCATATTGTTACACTTAACGTATTTCGAATTGATACTACGAACCCTCATTTGAACTCCCCTTTTTGTCTGTTTCGTACCGCCTCATCGAACTGCTTATGCCACTACACTATTGACTAAATGATATTTGCTGTCGGTTTAATTTCGTGCTCAGAGTTCACTTGGTTGTAAGTTGTATAATTTGGTAACCACTACTATATGTGCAGAACCAGTTTTATCCGAGTAAACCTACTGCATTCCGTTCTTATTCTGAGGTTCACAGCTGGTCCGATAGACTGCGCATAACCGTGGATCCTGACTGATTCTACACGTCGTTCTGTTAGAATGCAGTACCCGATATACAGTAACTGTGGGGTGTATATACTTGCAACACCCCCTCTACTGCCAGCGCGATCTGCTCAGGCATCAAACATACCACCCAGCCGCTTCTCTTTTGAAATGGAACGACTAAATTAAGCGTTTAACTCGTCTGTATATTTGAATTGCTAAAGGCCGGTAGGAACGTCACAAGAGTACACTGACCGACTGAATAAAACATGCCTTGCTGATTTGTGCCAACAGATAATAACTAAGATATTAATTGTAATAGCCCACAAGCGACTACTCACAGGGATCCAACTCGATGAGCATCATCACGCTGCAACCACACCAGTGATTCAAACATAGAATTTAACTTGAGCGTCGAAAGTGATTATGAGGGAGGAGAGCTTGGATTGAGAAGTACTCAAGTGAGTAATGACGCCCGAATCGTAAATTCGTATCCAAGCAAAGTAAACGATTATCACATACGAAAACAACCAAACTAGTGGCGAAGTGAAAGGAGAAATTGGAGGCAGTAGAAAAATGTCATTGTTGGGGGAAATGATAACATCTGACAAACACAGGTTGACGCGACGGAAGCCATCCGGAGCGTAATCTGGGAAACAATCCTTTCGGAAAATCTTCGTCGAAACCGACGAATTCGGAACCTTGTCTAGCCCGAGGATGCAACGAAGGTAACGATGTCTGATTGTGGTAAATGATGCGCACGGTAGCATGGGGGTACGCCGACGGGTACCAGCAATCACTAGATGGTCGAAATGTTCGCCGCCTGCAAGTATGTTTATAATCTTGTTCCAAACTCACACGATTGTAGCCAACTAGCTAGGCGATCCTGAGCAGTCAGTAGCGTGGCATGTAATACGAATGAAGCCGGTTTTTCCCTCACTTCGCCTAGACTTGTTAGATGTGGTCTTACCTGGTAGAAGAGAAGTCCCGTTTAGCACAGTTAGCTGAACCAACGCGGAGCGCAATTCTGATCACCATGCCAAGCGTGCAGAAAACGTCAAGTTAGTGACTAGTAGATACAATTAACACAAGCCCCCACGTTTTAAACGCAGATGACCCTGACAAAATTTATCCGTTCGTTAGCACACACCTAGTGGGGAAATTTGTTGCATTCAGATGTCGCAGCATGTTTATTTCCAAGAAAAGTATCTGATATGATAAAGTAAACACCTGTGATGGAACATGTGATAACATGGATTACCAAACAAATGATTGAGTTTGGGCTTTCGCTGCTTCCTTGTCTGCTCTTTAAGCTTGAGATGTTTAATGGTGGCGACCATTTGTTGCGACCACTTTGTAAGAAAAAACCAGAAGTCTCACGTTGTAACGATGTAGAAAGACATTTGTAACACTGGCAAGCGACCGACCAAAACGCGTCAGAGACGCAAAACATACCCGCTTGCGTAAATGCCTGAACGTCGCCGTGAACGACAGCACGGTCGTTGGGAAGCCCATGGATCACGGGCCATATCAATGTGAACCGAAGGGTCGACGTAAGTGAATCCTTGAAACACGTCGTTCACTCCGTCGGAAATGGGTAAACCTTCATCTGGACTTTCAACAGGGTTTTCTTGGGTGAATTTAGGATCGAAAAGGGAAACATCTGTGTCCGAAGACAAGATTGGTCGGAACGGGGGCTCAACCTGCCGCTTCAGCACTCGATCCCAGTTAGTGGACCTGAAAAAAAGGTGCGACTTGATAGCCTCTGCATCGGCTGGTCCGGATCCTAGTCGACGGTTAACGTCAACCACCAACAGCTGCGTTGTGAGGGATGAAAAAACGAACGTAAAAAAATGGGATAAAAAGTACCCGTTTGTGCGTGAAAGGAAGGATTGTGAAAGAGCCGTCGAACAAGAATGGGGGGTGACCGTTGGGGATTCAGCACCCAACTACCATCGATGGTGTGGATTAAATGCACCCAACAGACACTGCTTCCTGAAGCAAACAAATGACGACTGTCAAAGCAATAAAGCACAAACTGAACACGGCTCACATCTGACTGCAGTTCTCAACTTTCCCTGCACTTCAAAAACAAGCACCAGATTCAAAATTCGTTCCGGTCAGCTACGCACGATCGCGATCTGAACTGCGGTTGAAGCCCTCCTGAACCAACCGCGTTGACTGTTCGGTCACACAATCACATCAACCCAAACCCAAACAGACTCATCATCACAATAACAAACAAAAAGTACCACAGCTCGAGCCGCTGCTCATTTCAACGGTGAAGTGAAATATTCCAGAAGCAAACGTTACTAAGCTTGGGAACCAAGGAGACTAAGCGGAAGAACTAAAAATGGTAATAATGCAGGCACACCACTGACTGTGGTACACTGTCATCACGAGCACCCCATCCAGCCAGGTGACACCTACCCAATGGAATAGCCGTGGTCCTCATATTTCGTGACCATGTTGTTACTTGACTGCCACGCGGTTTTACCCAACTGTTGGCCATCCCAGTATATAGTACCCGGTACGACAAACACTCAGCTGGCACACGGAGTAAGGGATCTAATCATCGCACGCTGCGCAATGTTGGCACTTGACCAGTTGATCGTGCATATTCAGCGTTCCCGAATGCGCGCCCACAAACAGCCGTGATGCTCATGCGATCAGTTCACTTAATGTGAGATAGCTGACGGGGACAACGATGAGCAGACACCGCAGGTCTCCTCATATCTTCGTTGACTATCTCATCGGCAATATTACAAGTTGACGAGATAGTCATACCCGTGTGCGAAACTGTCAACAACCTCAAGTGGATTACCTGCAATGAAGAAGGTAGGAGTGGGAATGCCCCAGTCTTGAAGCAGCACTTTGCACTTTGAAAATGCGAAGCGCATTCCACACAAACCAGGAAAACATGGAAACTAATGTTTCTGTTTGCTTAATTATGGAAAATGCCTCTTAACCGCTTGCTGTCGTTCCCATTAGTCAAGTTTGCTAGCGTAATCGCGGCTCTGTCACATGTGACAATAAATTCGGACAACGTTTCCGGACAAACACATCAAGCCATTCATAAATACGATTGGGCACTACAGGCCTCGTGCACGAATGGGCGTTTCCATCAACAGCTTTTTCATTTAACAGATTTTGTATGAAGTAAGCAGGTGGCGAACTAAGTTGTGTACTCACTCATCTAGCGTCAGAGATTAGGCAGAAAAAAGCGGTATGCTCACAGATATCTGACCTATACCAGGAAAGGTGTTTTTTAGGTGGTTCCCTTTTTGCCCCAACATAACATTTTCAAAACAGGCTTGAATTGAGACGTTCAGGATATTCAAAGAACAGTTAGGCCAGTAAATAGCATCAAGTACATCTTATATTTACTAATATTTAACACGTGTCACAATAGCAGACGTGTCTATGCAACAAAACAGGAATACATAATCTCGTATATTCTAAGCAGCCTGTTAGCATCCGGGTAGTGAAAATGATTTCCGATTCTGGCTCGCCACTGGTAAGTTAGTAGAATGTCTGAGCCCCGAAGTGGGTACAATAAGAACACCGCCCGGCACAATGTGTTGTTATAAAGAATCGGAAAACTACATGAATTCATCAGACCCGAACCGATTTCACACTAAACAGTTACGTTCTCGCCTAAATCACATGATGGTTCAGTTGCAGCAACCTGCTGGTGTCCGATAGGTGATGACGCATACATGCACGTGTGAGTAACCCGAAATGTGTGTGTGTGTGTGTGTGTGTGTG
>QNGE01000320.1:293032-307222 GCA_008508345.1 Paragonimus westermani
GTTTGAATAGGGACGTAGTCATTTTCAGTAGTTAGGTCCCTTCCCGTCCCCTTCTTTTTCGTTCTCTCTTTCTATATAGGGTTTGCTGTTTCTTCATGGTTGTGTGGCAGTTAAGCATTAGTGTGAACCACTGATGTATTGCTGTCTATGATGATGATGATGATGAGAAAGATAACGAAATGGACAGGCTTGCTGGAATGGAAAGGGACAGAAAATGGTACTGTGCACACCTTGGATAGCATAGAAGCAGCTTCACGGCTCAAGTACGGAACCAGAACGTACTCGCCTCTGATGATCTGGAAACAAGAAGAATCACAGTTAGCGTACTCAGAATAGGGTTGGAGATTAAAAAAAAGAACGTCATTTAGGTTTAATTAAGATGTTTGAGGGATGTTTGGGGATTAAAAACTCACGAATAACGCCCCTAAACCGTCAAACTCGACAAAAGGATTCATAACTACACACAACCACCCGTGATGGTGACTCGAATAACGAATGATCTCGTCGACCAGAAAAACTACACCTGCACTGATAGAAAAGTGAGTAAAGAAGTCAGAAACTGAGCCGTAAGAACAAGAAAAGATACGTCGACCAACAACGTCTACAACAGCGAGACAAAAGCCCTCTCACGAGAGGTCCATTATGAGGTGCGTCTGGAAGTCATGCAGTTCTACAAAATCGGGAAAAGTGTGCTGCTTGTTGTTCACCCGCTATCGAGAAAAGTTGCCTGCCCAAAGTGAATGTCAACTGTGCAATGATAGTGAATTTTTGTGAATGGTCACTTAGGCTCTCTCAACTGGATCTCTCGATTTCGGATGTTATCCTATTGTCCGGGTCGTACAGACCTTACTCGTATCATATCGGGTTTCGCTGGACAAATCAATGCGCCAATCCGAAAATTATTTGACAGTGGAAAGCGAAATAAATGACGCTGGAGTGTAGCTCAATTCTCCCAGTATTCTCGCACATGGGCAGTTGGAGGTTACTTCATACACTACTGTGAGCAGCTTTGGTTGTGTACAGCCATCACACCGTAATACGTCAGCTGCCATACAACACAGGTGGCATACGTCCAGCGGTATACTTGCAGGCTGTTCAAGTCTAGACAGAGGCATTTGCTGTGAACGTTCATCGAACCCGCAACCGTATGACAGGTGTTAGTGATACGTTCGTTAGTTTAACAGAAACATGGAAAGTGTGGAATTCCAGCTGATGGTGTCTAAATCTGAGAGATTCATATGCTTGACGACCGTGGTGTGGCCGAGGTATTCTGTAACATTCTGTACTGCGGTTGCGGATCAATGCAGGATTGGACAAAATTGCTGCTTTGAGAAACTTCCTGATAATGACAAGAGTAGAGTTTTGGCGTCTATTCTGGTGGAAAACAAGACTCGCTTTGACAATGATTCCAGTTGTTCCAGCGTCACAACTGTAACAAAACCCCACTGAATGTTCATCGATTAATCCCGAGTTATGCATCATACAAGTTATTCGCAAGTTCAAAAATTTCTAGTTTATTGGTCTGAAATTTGTCTGAAGGGTTCTGATTCATTTAACTAAAACGAAGTTGTCCAGCAGCACTGCGCGGAAGCGTGTCGACATTTCAATCATACTCAAATCAAACAGACACAAAAAGTTCCCTCTGCTGGATTGGTGGAGTGAGGCTTTGAACGAAGAGAACACGCACACATAAGTGATATGTAGCTTTGAGATTGAAAGATCCATAGGCCATTGGGAGAAACTGACCACTGCCAAGTGTCTCATACTGAGTCTTCAGCACACGAAACTTCTCGAGTTGTCGAACGCGAGGGAGTGTCAGCCAAAAGACCGTCAACGAAGCTGACACGCGAACAGTGCTTTTTCCAAGCAAATAAAGTCGAATGAACTGCTGGACGCAGCACTTCCCGCAAACATCATTACCCGCTGCATGTTATGTGAAAGTCACAGTTCGCTTTTGTCTGCCCAAACGCTTGATGTTTGCGATGCGCTGCTGAAGCAAACGATTTTCTGTATTGGCAAGTTGAATCGCACGTTTCGTAGTAAGTTCAGAAAGCATAAGACACTGAATAAATTCCATATCTTTCTAGACAAGCACAAGGTAACCCCAAAAGCACACGCTTTCTTTCAAGTCTGAAAAGTCTCTTAAAACCAAAATCTCTTCCAGGCTTCCAAAACTTTTCGCGAAACTAGTATCGCGACACAGTAGCACTTCCATGACCCCTCAGTAAACTAACTGAAAACATTTAGTCCTCGACTGGTTCTGGCTCGTACATAAGAACTGGTAAAGATATTCATATGCCAAATAAATGAGAACCGCTGTGGATAAAAAAAGTGGAGTGCATGAGATTGGTAATGGTAAGAAGGATAAATTTACCAGGTCAATCGTTTGTTTTCTGTCTTCACCCGCAAAAGGAGGCTATACAACGAATGAGAAAGCAGGGGATTGGAATCGAGATTAAAAAACTAGTTAGGATTAGCTTGGCTAACATCGTACATACTAAATCAGATAATGCACGTGCTTGAATAGAAACGCACATGGAAAGGCTGCTAGTTGTGTTTTATTAGCACCATTCGATAATCCGATTAATGAAAATAAAAAGTCACTAGTAGACTCGGAACCGCAGACTGTTTGCTCCTCGGACTGGAGTTCTTATGACCCACCCGGTCTATGGTTGTAAATGCTATGGCATATGCAGTCAATCGGCCTCCGTGGCGTGAGGATCATCGTTGTCTGATTGAGCTGCTTGCGAAACAACATCAGTAGCGAAGCGAGACGATGAAAGCCACATATAAGCTGTCATACAGAGGTCGTTCACACCAAAGTTGCGATTCAGCAGCTGGTTTGCAACGTGCAAACATTGTGGGGTTGATTGAACCTAAACACACAGGTCTCACGAAATAAAGTCTCAAACTCCTCTATCTTACCTTTAGAATGGTTTTAGAACAGCTAATCATACGTGCGCACCATTGATGTACATAAACATACGTATATTACATATATATATGTAGGTAACAAAGTGATATGACCAAGGGAAATTAATAAGCGAGACACGATTCGTCCGAGTGGATCCTGACAGATGAGAAATGAGCCACATTTGGATAGTGTTGCCGCGAAGGTGACAAATACATCACAGTGGAAAGTGAATGACGAGGAGGCAACATCAGTGCCCAATGCAGTGTTGTAACAAGACCTGGGCCAGTTCGAGCACAACAAAAAATGGATGGCTTTCCAAATCCAGTTTGAATGAGTATGTGAGCAGTAGAATTAGTACTGTGGAATGTTTAGGAAGTGCTTGTCAATGGTGTTTCCGAAAATTGCATACTTCCCATCTTCACTGCCATTTCAATCGAACACATTTGGCACTGATGCGTCCCGCTTCATCGTATTATTTGTCTAGTCAATCTGTAAAATACTGCCGTCATTAGTGATGTGAATATGGACAACCTGAAATCGCTTCACAGAAGTACACGTAGGTCCTGACTGAACAGTCCACTTGAACCTTCAGCGAACACGTTTGAAAACAGCAAACAGAGAAGACGAAAAATGGTAACACTAGCTGCATAACGAGCAAGGAAACAATCCAAATTTACCAACATCGAGAGCAACTCACAGCTCCAGATAACATATCGTACATCAGGGTACCCAAGCTCCACCAATCGACCGCCTTTCCATGACCTTGGCGCAAGAGAATCTCGGGTGCCCTGAATAAACAAAGCACGAACGCTGTTGAATTAATCCACATGCATGCACATCAACGTTTCAGACTGCTTCTAGACGCTCATCATCACGAAGGTTGTCCTATAAGGAAAACTCAACAGCGAATCCGACGAGACAAACTTTTACTGTACAGAAATTAAGGCACTAAGTCAGTTACACTTGTGTTCCATAAGATTAAAGGAGTTTTAGCTAGTACATATGCAATTGTATAACATCACGTGGGTTGGATACAGGAAACGTGTCCAAACCTAAGAAACAGTAAGGCACGCCAAAGTTTTTATCAGAAATCGCAACCAACCAGCTGACTAACAGGCTACCACGAGAACGTCTGTTCAAGACACCCAATTTACCGTTCAAAGAAAAGCTAGGTGCAGACTGCAACTTCACGTTCAGTCTTTCCATCCGGTTTTGAAATTTAGCTAATTCAACCGAAGGAATTTAACCTATCATTCACATTCGACAACCGTTGCTTAGACACACTTGCTCTTGTGCGATGAAAGCATCATATGAGCAACAAGACTGACAGATGATGAATGTTCAGGGGTGGTAATCTGAGCAGTTCTGTGTTTACTGTGATTTCCCATCACTGATCCCTTTCGTTCCGCTTGTCCCATGGAGCCTAATTGGCGAACGGATGAATTGACAAGGCAAGAAACAACCAACGTTGAGAGTTTTCTCGGTCAATTTAATAAAGCACCCCCGTGTCGCGATTCCAAAAATTTACAACGCTTATAATTAGAAACATGAATGGATGTGGTCTAGATTAGTAGCCAGTGGAGCCTACATGCGGAATTAACTGTACCTTGGATATACTACCAATTTTTCTCGCCGACCGTTTGGTTCATGCTGGGCGGCACTATGCTTACTCTCACACAGGGTTGTTAAGAATCCGTGTAACAAGATCGGTAACAAGGCACACAACAAAAATAACAGTCGTTAAACAAAAATGTTCAAAAGACAACCAAATACCGACATGACAATTGTGCATACTCAGGCCGATCAGCAAACAGGAGATAAAAAAACCTACATGTATTCAATGGTTCCACAAAATGTGTGGGTTAGGTTGTCACGGTCGACACGCTCTTTAGATAAGCCGAAGTCCGTCAACTTAACGTGTCCTCCAATATCTAGTAGAACGTTTTCCGGTTTTAAATCCCGATAGATAATTCCCATCGAATGTAGATGACCGATAGCCAACGTGATTTCCGCTAGGTAAAAGCTGCGGGGGTAATATACAACAATAACATTATGGCCGAATGAAACATTCAAACTCGTGGTTAAATACATGTATACAAATATATGCCTTTGGAAGAAAAGACGTTGTTAGACCAAACTGGTGCAATGGTCTACCATCACCGAATTGGCGATGACATAAGCAGCGTCACCTGACACAAACTGGTACTGTACAACAATACTGCATAACTCATTATGTAAGGGTTTTTCACCATCTAAAGTTCGAGCTACTGAACCACCGACAAATAGTAATGTTGCATGAATAGAATGCTCATCTGAAATAACGTGGACCAGCAATCGCACACCACATAATGGAGCCCGGCTGGCCCTGACGGCTGAGAAGGTCGCATGCTGCATCTGGAAGCACCACAGAAAAAAGTACAAGACTCAACAAGGAACGAGCAGTATGAAACTCGCTATGAACGATTAATTGCCCTGAGGTTACCTAAATCCAGACCTGACCATCTCTGAGATCAGACGGAATAGATATCGTAACCACTGAATAACCTTGATCGAGGCCCTGTACCTAGTGTTTCATCTTACAGATGTCGATATAACAAAACATGCAACTCGTTCGTTCGCAAAGTGTACATTCGATTGCCACTTTAGCATCATCATTATCATCGACTGTCTAAATATACAAGGATTTTAGTAACAGGCTTCATTCCTTCTCTCTATTGCCTTGAAGGTGGGGGTTGTTTCGTCTTTGTTTTCTGTGGAATCTTGAGAGACCGAAAGGGCGAAACTGCTTTCAATAACACCATCTGTAAGAAGCGAAATGCCAGCTTAAGCAATTGATTAGCAATTAGTGCTAAGTGTACGACTGTTGATAGAACGTAACAACTGCCAATCGTACAGGGTATTTAGCCAAACCACAAAGGAACGTCAACAAAAACAGTGGACGACTACTCGCGTCCACATCAGTCCGAGACAAACATACGCACCGACATTATGCGACCGTTAGCTGCTTCGAAGTGTCAACCTAATCGACCGATCATGCTGCTCACCACAATAGAAAGCAGTGCATGAGCAAATGAAATGCAGACTAGTTTCCAATAACTCTGAATTTTATCTCAAAGAAAGAAGACGCTAGCTAGGTTTAACAAGAACACAGTTTATATGACCGTATACTCCTATGTAAACTTAAGTCGAATAGTAAAAAGTTAAACTAACGGATAAGGTGGAAACACACCCACGTTGCACTCAAAAAGTCAGCACGTTTACTCTGTCTGGATGGTGGCAACCAGAGGTGTTAAACGTAGTTTGGACTGACAGCCGAGACTGAATTTCACACTATCAAGTCAACGATGCATGACTGAACAAATGTTTATCGGATTCGGTACGATCACCACCACTAGCACTGGAGGAAGTCCTGAACGGTTGCATAACATGCGAAGCACATGACCTAGTGATAATGCACAACCAGAGTGGTTCGACTAACAACTTGATCGAGCATACGAAACTTCGCCGGAAATCGTCGGATAATTGTATTCCGATATTGATTGGTCTGCGGCTTATCTCAAGCGTAAATAATGGTTGTGGTTGAGCGTTTGAATATGATCATTCGGTTAAGCCTATTGTGAGATTACTCGCGTTGTGGTTAACATGCTGATCTCACAAGCACGTGGGTCGGTGTGCAAATTCCGGCTCGGACGAGAACATGCACTACTGATTAGCTCCATGAAATAAACTCGAGTCTAGTGCTTCCGTTCAAGATGGACCAACCGCACGTCTTATTTGAATGCGAGGGCTACGATCAGGTGTGGGTGTTCAATATGAAATAATGTAAACTTCTGAATCTTATTAAACACTCAAACAGAGGACAAAAGTGACGTCTTGCAAATGAAGCCGGTTTTTTTAAAACTTCCCAAGTGATCGGAAATGCGTGTTGTAAATAAAAACCAGGATAAACGCGAGTTCCGAAGCTCAGTGGCAGCTTCTTATCGACAAAACTAGCACAGAAACAAGAAAGTCAACGCGTGGTTAGGTGAATAAGACTGTTTATAAGACTACAAGACATTAAACACCTCGAACCATGAGGCAAAAACATCAAAACACGTGTCCGAGGGATTTGAACGTAACCATTCATATGTGACCCAAAATGTTCAGTACCAAACTGCCTTAGTTTTCGCCCAAGGGTACTTGTGATTTATAGAGTCTCTAGTCACTCACTGTGTAATTCATGAGGACTCCCATTCGAGAGATGGCCCTGACTTATCAATCGATTAACTTTATTTCTCTCCGCCAGGTCATCAATTGTCCACCACGTATCTCATGCCAGTCGACCGCAGTATCGCCAGGGTGCTCGACGGAGCGGACCATTAACTGGAATCTTAGGTATTTCTATGCCAAAATTAAACAAAGTCTTGATGTATGCCACTCTTGGTGCTGAATCTGTCAAACGGTTCGCCGTAGACCCTAACTTCAGCTGAAGTATGGGAATAAAGCGCCGAGAGTGTTCACACATTCGTTCGGTACATCTCTGCTTTTAAGTCATTCAAAAAGCCTTAGAATTGGACGAAAGAAAACAGTTTGATCAACAGAACCTTGCCTAGAACGTGAACTTGTGTTCTTCTCTAATGTCTGTCTTTTGCACAGCGGCAAGTCACGAAGCCAGAACCCTGGTAATGACTGAGACAGTTAATCAACCTGGAGTTTTCGTAAGCGCCCCTGTCCTCTTTCTTGCATATGAGAACTACTGCCGAGTGACTCCAGCAAACACGGAGTTTCTCCGTTAGCACAAGGCGGTACAACTGAATCAAAGGCTCTGCTAACGCCTCCCCGCCGTTAAAATACGACCATCTAGACTAGTAACTATATTACGCTTAAGAGCTAAAATGCAATGGCGGACCTCAGTTTTGGTGGTTGGTTTTTGATACATTGACCAGGATGTTACATTGCAAGTTTGTGGTGGTAACACAGTAGGGACAGGCCAGTTAAACTGGACCTCAAGGTATTCCGATCAACGCTCCAAGATTCGAAACTCACTATGGATGAGTGCGTCATGTTGGTAGCCTGAATGACATGAAAGCCGGGGACAACAGCACAGACGAACTTAAAGGAGCTGTTAGTATCCCCTGAAGCAAAATCGGTCCTTAACTTTCGTCGTTAGCCAAGCCTCACGATCGACGATCAGACCATGCCTAGGCTTCATAGTGATAAACACGTTGAAAATGACAAAACAGGGGGTTTCCAGTAACCTTCCAGAGAAGGAAGACCAAGGCATGACATCAAGATGATTGAACGGTCGCCAAGTCCCTCAATGTCTCTAGGTATCTCCAGGTATCCATGTTAGTGGGCCATATCCATCCAAGTGGGTCGCGGCTGATCCGCTCCGAGAACTTGATGACAAAGTAGGATTGCCATCATGTCGGCTTCACTTCTTCGGAGACACAGGCAGGAAATGCAAATATCGTGGTCACAGAAGAGACTAGTGCTATGATAGGGCGATCCTAATCTTACGACGTCACTTTACACTATGAAAAGTGCACCTCAAACCGACCAGCCATATCATTCAGTCGACTCAAGATGATCCACATATTCACTGAAAAATTAAGTAAAGCCATGCCGTCTGCATATTCCACACCAATCAGTTTACCACACAGCAGAAGCTCCAACCTGTAGTACCTCGGAACAACGTTTGTCCTAAGCCAATGGTGGTTGCAGGATAGTGAAACCAAGGCCTACTTAACAGAGGGCGATTGAACATTTGAAACTGGAATATGCAATACGCTCAACTATCACCGAAGTAGTTGCTATTGAAAGCGCTCTAGATTGCCTCAGGGATAACGGCCTGAATTCGTTAGCCCTAATAACGGACAAAAACAACGTTCCCATCACTTGTATCAATATACACATATATATATATATATGTTTGAAAGTATCACGTGAAAGGTGACCGAACTAAGGGAGAACGAATTATTGCAACGTAGTTATAGCTGCTTCAGTATTCCACTTCCTGAATCATCAGTTATTCCCTTTCCAACTAGCAATCCGACAGCAAGATGCCATCATTACCAACACAGACAGCAATACACCAGTGTGAACCACTGATGCTTAACCGCTACACAACTACGAATAAGATAGTAAATCCCGTACAGGAAGAGTGACGAAGAAGGGGACGGAAAAAGACCTAACTACTAACAAAATAGTTACAGCTACACTCAAACATTCAAAATCAACGTACCCACACCTTGCAAACAAACAATTGGATCGTAAATGAAGGTAGGGTGCCATCAGCAAGACATTATGGCGCTCACTGCCTCAATTCACTAAATGCGCTCACTTCACACACAGCTCGGTCACACATAGACAACATTCACACCACTGAGGCCGGTTGGCCACCGTCTCACCAAACGCCTCAAGCCACCGACTTTGTGCGCCTCGAAGGCCCCAGCCCGGGAGAGGAACCCGATTTACAGCGACCAACTCCTTCATAAACGATTTCACTCGTCTCCTTTTTAGCATATTTCCATGTCTTCGGACTGGATCCCACACTTACCGTAGTAGTCAAGGTGAGATTCTTCAAGTTCAATCGAAACCTATATGTATACATCGGCGATGGTCTACTATGTAACGTTCGCTTTGAGAGTAATTAAATTCCCGATGGACGTCCAAGGTTTCCTGTGTTCTTCTCGGGTTTTGGGTTTTGTTCTGTTTCGTAATATGGGCTCATGATTCGTATGCCGCAAATTAGCGCACCATACACTTCTAGTTCTTGTTGACCACGAGGGTCATAACACAGTCTGCTTAAATTAGCCCCGAAAAAGGTCATGTCCGTTGTCAGACTCGGTGGGATAGGTGTAGCACAGCTTGGTCATTCTGCCATATTTTACCACTAGGGGTAAACAATACTGAAAGTGAATGCTCTTGCGGTAAGGCATTGTGATTCAGGAAGGACCGACTCACTCCTTCCAGTAAGCCAGACAGCAGTTAACATCCGAGCTACACCGCCCCACTTTTGCAATGTGACAATGTCCATACCGTCACCAGAGTGTTTGCCATCGAGTCTCTACAAGAGTACCTTTTCACCTGCAGTGAAACTGTTTCCTCAATCTGCGTTTCACCTCCGAGTCGATCGCCAAATGTCGGTCTCTGACAGTTAGTATGCTGAGCTGGATGGATGAGTCCTGTTTCGCACGAAATGGTGACCGGATGAATAAATGATATGTAACAAAGAAAACGTAACCATAACCAATCGAACACTGCGAGGGTGGACATTAGTGGAGTGAACCGCAAATGAGAAGCCTGAATCAACTAACCGTCCTTATTCAGTTTTTACCTAATCATGTAAATTGAACATAATGAATTCCCGCGAGAATGGAATGAAATCGTTCAAGTAAGTCCCATTGCTAGCAGGAACATCTCAGCGAAGATTTCCACGTTAATCGTTTCCCGATTTGGAAATGCATTGGTGAGCAGTTTGGTTACTTTCCATTCAGTGTTTTTACAGTTGTGGATTTAGGTAAATTTAAAATGTCCGGATGATCATTTGGAAAACGTAGAAGAAGAGCAGATGTCGATGGGGAGGACTTGTCTGCTAGGAGTGCTGTTCGACTTTTCGTGAATTAATGCTGTTATTTATCAATCGACTTCTGCAGGGTTTGTGTAAACACCCAGAACAGCAAGACAGGCGGGAAAACGCGAAAAACTCGAGGTTTACTTCCGACGAGAATGATGAATCCTGTTAATTAAAGAGCTCAAAAAACGAACTCAGTTTCCGAGTGTCCGGGAACCCAGAACGGTATATCTACTATTCATATTAACTGAATCTGAGTAAAGTAGTGCTTGGAATAGTGTAGGTAGGACACCAGTTTTGTTTCTCGCAGCGTAACTGGATCTAGATTCCCAAATGGAGAATGTATACCATCATCACCAACACTGTCACAGACAGCAATACACCAGTGATTCAAACTGATGCCTGTCACACAACCATGAAGAAGAAAGCAAACCTTGTACACGATGAGAGAAGAAGGGAGACGGAAAGGGACCTAACAATTAGGAAGATAGTTACGTCTACATTCAAACATCCAAAATCAACGCACCTACATCTTACAAACAAACAACCGAACTGTAAGTGAAAGTAGGGCGTCATCAGCAAGACAACTACCCCATGGTTTTCATCACCCAGTATTACTAAATGCACTCACATCACAAGCACCTCGACCAAACAACGAAAGCGTTCCTACTACTGAGCTCGGTTAGCCACCGATCCTGTGCGTCACGAAGGTCACAGTCCAAGACACGAACCCCATTTACAGTGACCAACCTCTTCATGAACAAGTTTACTCGTCTACACCAGATCGTCATCTGTGAATCTAGCACCTTGCGCCAGTCGGTCCCAGCGTCGAAAAAGAGCGCTCGGTGCGGCAGACGACTAGCTGGCATTCTTTATACATGGCCTAACCATCTAAGCCTGTGCAAATGTAAAGACTGAAGGAAAGAACTCGTTTGACGGTCAGTGCCAAATACCTGCTTCCTAATCTCCTCGTTGCTTACTCGTTGGTGCCACCCGATAAGCGGGACTGAACGCAGACATCGGTGGTCAAATACCTGAAGACGGTACACGTCTTCTTTCCTGAGCAGCCAAGTTTCGTGGCCGTAAAGTAATACAACCCTCACTGTTGTCTGATATACACAACCCTTAAGCTGCAGAGATAACTGTCTGTTGTCATAGGTGCCCCCAGAATAGCAAACCGCATCCTAGCTTTGGAGATACGTGCTCCTTTTTCATTATCGCCGCAGATGTAACTTCCAAGGTACACAAACCAGTCGACAACATCCATGACCTCATTATCTAACACTAAGTCTCATCATCATCATCATCATAGACAGCAAAACATCAGTGGTTCACACTAATGCGTAACTGTCACACAACCATGAGGAAAAAACAAACCCTATACAGGAAGGGAGAGAAGAAAAAAAGGGAACGGGAAGGGACCTAACTACTAAAAATAATTACGTCCAGATTCAAACATTCAACATCAAGGTGCCTACACCTTGCAAACAAACAACCGAGCTGCAAGTGAGGGTAAGGCGTCATCAGCAAAACAGCTTCCTTACGGCTTTCACTGCCCCGCGTCATTAAATGCACTCACTTCACAAAAAACTCGGTCAAACAACGGATGAGCTCGACTAGCCGTCGGGAGGGCCCCAGCCGGGGAGACGAACTCGATCTAGAGTGGCCAACCCCTGGATGAACGACTTCATTTCCTTACACCACGTCACTATCTGTCCACCTCGCGCCTTACACCAGTCGATAGTAGTGTCGGCAAACAGTGCTCGGTGTGGGAGACGACTAGCTGGCATCCTTAATACGTGACCAAACCATCTAAGCCTCCGAAAACGTAGGGACTGAAATCACTACCGAACACCCGATTTCTAACCTCTTCGTCGTTACTTACACACTGGTGCCACCCAATAAGAGCGACTGAATGCAGACATCGGTGACCAAATACTTGAAGACGGTTCACGTTTTTCACCCTGAGTGGCCAGGTTTCGCTCCCGTAAAACGGCCCTCACCGTTGTCTTATATACGAGACCTTTAAGATTAAGAGAAATACCTCTCTCGCCAGAGATGTCCCAGATTAACGAATACCGTCCTAGCCTTAGAGCTGTGCGCTTCTCTTTCATTCCCTACACCTCCGCCGCCGCTGATGACGTAGCTTCCCAGGTATACAAACCGGTAAACAACCTGCATGACTACATTATCTAACATCAAGTCTACGTGATCACAGCAATCCTACAGAAGCACTTTGCATCTTGCGGCTGTAAAGCGCATTAGTAGAATGCCAAATAGCGTCTAGCGTTGCTGATGCTGCTTGAAAGTTGTCAAACAACAACACTCGGCCGGTAGCATAATGAAGATCAGTCAGTCTTCCACCAGGTAGGAGGTCCACGCCGGATGCTTATGATTGCCGCAGTCCTGTTATATCGTCTATGACGAAATCAAACAAAAATGGTGACAGCGGACAGCCTTGACGGATGCCGATCATGGTGCTGAAACTGTCAGACAGACCATCGTAAACCTTCACCTGAGCTGAAGTACGGGAATGAAGTGCCGACAGTATGTTTACATACTTGGTTGGTACACCACTGTGTCTGAGCGACTCCAAAAGTGTAAATCGATACACTGAGTCGAACGCACCTTTATGGTTGGGAAATACAATTATTGGCCGGTGATACACATGACCCTCCTCCAAAATTTGACGGAGTAAAAGTGTGATCTGTATATCCTCGTCCAGGGCGAAAACCTGCCTGTTCTTCCCTGTTTACCTCCCGAGCTGCAGTGAGTCGGCGAAGTATAATGGATGCCAGAACCCCAGAAATGACTGGGGTCAAACTAATTCCTCTATGGTTTTCGCAAGAGTCCCTAATACCTTTCTTGAATATGGAAACTATTATCGAGTGACCCCAACACATAGGGGTGGTCTCCGTCGTCCACACAAGTTGAAACAAATGAGTCAAGGCCTCCATTGACGTCTTCTTCGAAAAGTGCTTGCACGAGATCATCTGGACTAGCAGCCTTATTACGCTTGAGAGCCGCAATACAATTGCGGACCTCAATGGGTGGATCCAAGTCTACCGACCAGGGCACTACATCACAAGTTCGTGGCGGCAACGCGGTAGAAGCAGGAGGCCAGTTAAATTGACCCTCAAAGTGTTCCGCCTACCGCTCTAACCTTCTGGACTTAGTATAGATCAGTGTGCCATCTGTCTCACTGACAGCCTCACTGACAGACGGTCGCCTGGGACCAGTGGCACGGAGCAGCTTGCAGTTTGACGGTGTTCCATGAAGCAAAAGCGGTTTCCATTTCCTCCACCAGCCAAGTCTCACCTGTCATGTGAACTACCAGGAAGAATGTTCCGTCTGTCTACTAACAAATCCAGGGATTTCTTAAAGACCCAATGTCTCTTCAACCCATGTACCCCCGTGTAACATGCTAATATACCTGCTTCCCGAGTGGCCTGTGAGGTTTGAGTCTAGCAGCTATTAGGATCTTCAGAGTGAGAACTACTAAGCTTGATTTCTGAGCTGTTTTGGTGCTAATGTTTTACCGATGATGAGGCCAGCTTCCCAACAGCTTGTCGTTGTTTTCGATGAGGTCAGTGTGGCGAAATTGAGAACAAAACTGCATAAAACAAAAACAAAAAACATAGACAGCAATACATCAGTGGTTAACACTAATGCTTAACTGCCACACAACCATGAAGAAACAGCAAACCCTATATAGAAAGAG
>QNGE01000321.1:0-25584 GCA_008508345.1 Paragonimus westermani
GAATAGGGACATTCGAGAGAGAAACCTGGGCAAACGCAATTGGCTTTGTTTTGAAAACGATTTTTTTACACTTTCGAAAAAAAATTGCGCTTTTTTGTGTTACGACCAAGAAACGAGACTTCACAAACGCTAATCCTCTATGAGACGTTTCGGCCAGTTAACCGCACGACCTGAACGCGTTACGGCGTGTTCTGGCGTCATCGGCAAAGTCGTGATGTCTGCTGAGGAGGATGAGCTTGGGCGAGGCAGCTCCGAGACAGCTGCCGGCGTACATAGGGGCTGCGGAGGAGCATTGAAGGCTTCCTCTGTCCTTTCGAAGTAGGCCGGTTTCAGACGATCGATGCTAACCGTGTCCCAAATACCTTGATGCTCGAGCACGTAAAAGCAATCCTTCCGTTGAAGTACTCTGAAAGGACCTTCATAAGGTCGCTCGAGCGAGCGTCGTAAACCATCCACGCGAACAAACACATGCGTGCAGTCGTGGAGGTCTTTAGGAACAAACACCTTGCGGCTTTGTAATCGTGTGTCCGTGACACGGAGGCGGCGCATGTGCGAAGCGAGCTGTTTGGCGTAAGATGCATCATATCGAAAGGCGTTGGTGGCGGCTGAAAAGTAATCGCCAGGAAGACTCAGTGGTTGGCCGTACAGGAGGTCGGCGCTGGAAACGTGAAGGTCAGCCTTAAGGGCGGTGCGGATGCCGAGTAAGACCATTGGCAGGGCTTCTGTCCAATGGATTGCGTCGATAGCGGCGAGGGCTGCTTTTAGTTGTCGGTGGAAGCGTTCGACCATACCATTTGCAGCCGTGTGGTATGCCGTGGTCCGCATGCGATGACATCCAAGCGCGCTCAGTGTTTCCGCGAAGGAACCGCTCTCGAATTGAGGGCCACAGTCGATTGTAACCGTGGCCGGGCAACCATGAGATGTCACCAAACGCTCAACGAATGCGCTTGCTACAGTCTCTGAACGAACGTCGGTTTTGGGGACGGCCTCTGGCCACCGCGTGAAACGATATATCATCGTCAAAAGGTATGTCATCCCATTGGAAGGTGGCAAAGGACCTAAGATGTCGATGTGATGTGCAAGTCGGGATGTAATCGAAGGGAATCGGTCAATCGGGGCTGACACGTAGCGGTGAATCTTAGCCTGTTGACAAGCTAGGCAAGATCGTGCCCACGTGCGAAGATTCTTTTGCATACCAGGCCAGACGCACCTATCGGAAATGAGCTTGGCCGTGGCCCGGATGCCAGGATGGGCTATGTTGTGTAGCGTGTCGAACACGCTTCGTCGGAAAAGAGTACGAGCTACTGGATGTGAATGTCCAGTAGAGGTGTCGCAAAGGATAGTGTCTGCAGACGCTCGCAAAGGTTGACCAGTCAGCCGTAGAGCTGATTGTTGGCAGGAGGCACGGAAATCATTTTTCGAACGTTGTGCGTTGGCCATAGCGTTCAAGTCGATTGAGTTGTGACCAACTAGTGCCGACACTCGGGATAAAGCGTCAGCCACAACGTTATCGCTGCCAGAAATGTGGCGTACATCAGACGTAAACTGGGATACGAAGTCCAGATGGAGAACTTCGCAGGGGGAATGTCTGTCAGACCTACTTCGAAAGGCGAAAGCCGACGGTTTGTGGTCGGTGAAACCCACAAACTGGTTTCCCTCGAGGGCATGTCGGAAGTGCCGAAAGGCCGAGTAAATTGTTAACAACTCACGACCGAACGTGCTATATCTAGTTTCAGCCGGAAGTAAACGTCTGGAAAAGAAAGCGATCGGTTTCCAGAGTCCATCGACGAACTGTTGAAGTAGGGCGCCGACTGCATTGTCTGACGCGTCAACAGCTACACTTATTTCCGCGGCTGAGTTGAGGTGGTGCAACATAACGGCGGTGGCTAATGCGTCCGTAATTCTATCGAACGACTCGATGGCTGTTGGTGATAACTCTACGACTCCGTTGACACGGCCGCGGAGTAAATCGGTTAAAGGCTGCATAAGCTGAGCGCAATATGGAATAAACCGCCTATAGTAGTTGACCATCCCGTTAGATCGACAAATAGCGGCGAGGGTGGTAGGACGAGGAAAATCGCGGATTTCTCCTACCTTATCGGTTAACGGTCGAATACCGTGCTGGTCAACGTAATGTCCTAGGAACTTCATCGCTGTTTTTCCAAAAACACACTTTTCCGCGTCAATCGTTATGCCAAACGTTGCTAATCTGTCGACGAGCCGTCGTAGATGAATCTGGTGTTCTTCTTCAGACGCGCTTGCAACTAATAGGTCATCGATGTAGGGGTGGACGAAATCCAGACCCCGTGTGACGTCGTCGATGAAACGTTTAAAAGTTTGTACAGCGTTTCGCAAACCAAACGGCATACGTAGAAACCCGAATAAACCTAATGGTGTGATGACGGCTGTTTTGGCAACATCCTCATCCGCAACCGGGATCTGGTGGTATGCGCGTACCAGATCAATTTTCGAGAAAACACGGGTACCATTAAGGCTAGCCGTGATGTCCTGTATGTGCAGAATCGGGTATCTGTCGGGTAATGTGGCGTTGTTGAGCGAACGATAATCTCCACACGACGCCAACTGCCTGACGCTTTAGGGACCATGTGGAGTGAACAGGCCCAAGGGCTACTGGACGGGCGAATCATTCCGAGCTCGAGCATGCGCTCAAACTCAGCGCGGGCTATCTTAAGCTTGTCTGGTGTCAACCTGCGAGCTTTGACGAACATCGGTGGGCCTGTCGTGACTAGGTGGTGCCTCGTGGAACCCCTGACGGCAGGCAGAGATGAAGACTGTCGAGAAACAGTCGGATACTTATCGATTAGAAAACAAAAGGAGTTTAGCTTTGAAGAGCTTTGATATGCGGGACTGATTGATACCTTGACGATCAAAATCCCTGTAGCCGTAAGCTTTGTCGTTTGGTCGACTAGACGGTGTCGTCTGGAATCTACCAGAAGGTCGAGGTGCTGGAGAAAGTCGATGCCGATAATCTCTATTTGGACGTCGGCGACCGTGAAGATCCAGCGGAAAGGCCTACGGAAACCTAAATTAAGTGTGCGAGAGCGCTGACCAAACACTTATAGTGCTTCTGTTGGCCGCGCGAAGATTCGAAATAGATGACCTGTTTAAGTCGTGGGTCTCAGGTGGGATCACGCTGACCTCGGCACCTGTGTCGATAAGATAGCGAATCCCCGACTCGCGATCTTTTAGAAAGTGCAGGCGACCAGGCGGGCCAGTTACGTCGTTAACCACGTGGATTTGGCTGCCCTGTTTGCTGACTGGACCAAAGGTACAAGGCTTTTGGCATCGTCAGGCTTTGTTGCCAAATTGCTGGTGATATCAGCAGTGATTCGGATTAGCGTTCGGTGGCGCCTGGCGAGAATCACGTGACCCTGTGTGGCTACTGTGTCGTCGAATTGGGGTAGTCGAACATTATCTCGAGCGATGCGTCGTTAAGGCCTGAAGTTGTTTAGTTAGGGTGGCAACTTGAGCAGTTAGAGTCGCCATTGCGCCCTGACTATTCGAGGCGGGCTGGGAAACCGCGGCGCCGTATGTTTACCCGATCCGGTCGGCGACATTAGCCAAGGTTGACAAAGTTGCTGATGGGTTTGCGCTAAGAAGGCTTTGCATATGCTTGGGCAAACGCTGTAGCCTCATTTCCATAAGTAAAGCCTCTTCTACGTGTGTCGTGTCTGCTAACCGCTACATGTGGCGAAGGAACTGCGATGGTTTACGGTCACCGAACTCGGTCGCACTCAGAAGCTGAGAAATACGTTGACGATCGGACAAGCCAACGCGCTTAATTACAGCTGCTTTAAGTTGCTCGTAGGGCTTCGTGGAGTCCGGCAACTCCAGAACATCGTCCACCTCGTCAATGTCGTCAGATAGCAGTGCCGCAACTACGTTATGAAAATGCGTTAGCTTTTAATTAATCTGTCGTAGCGCAAATGTGGCTTCTAACTGAGCAAACCACGATTTAGGGTTATTCTCTCCAAAGGGTGCAAACCGTACGGCTAATGCACTGACCGAAGCGTCTGATAAAACGTGCGGTTGAGCGTCCATTAAAGCGGAATGGGTGATAAATCGAATTTTTTAATGAATATGTAAAACGTATTAAAGAAATAGCAACTCACAGATGTACAAAAGATATACCTGTGGAAAACAAAAAATTAATCGAACGGGCTCGCCAATTTAGTGCTGGTCGCACTAAGTCGCGTTTTCCCCAGGTACGCAATTATCAGACGCGAAAGGCAAAAGGCCGTTGAGGAGAGAGACCAAATCTTTATTCGACGAAATGTACAGATGGTCTCTGATAGCGCTATAAAAGGCACAGACACGCGAAATAGCTAGAGAGGCTAGAGACCGGCCGTCGACGAGCGAGTAACCCGGAAGAATGTGATACGTGTGTCCTTCGGGTTCGCGCCACGGTCACCTAACATGAAGACAAACAATCGGACAAGATACATCATGCGAGTTTTCTTGATAGCCTAGGTACAATATGCAACTATGAGTTTCGGAACTATTTTACACACCATACCGCAGGCAGGCCAGTGAAATATCCAGGCCGCTACAAGCAGCATCAGTGTGCCATAAGTATTTCTTGGCCTGCCGATATCAGCCTCAGTTTATCAACATCATGCTGTTGGTGGCACCGGTTCTATCAGATTGCCATCTAAACTGAACGCGTAAGGTGCCTTGGCCAGTACGACTACTAGACACCCGGGTTAGCTGTTCACGCCGAGCTGACACAACCCGATAGCTTGAGTGTGACTTCCCCTTTCATTCTTGATTTCGCTAATACCTCCCACGCGAGAGAACACCCCACCCTGCCCGGACACTCAAAATCCCACAGTGCTTGAGCATTTCGCGAGATCTGCAAAATTCCTTGGATTTTGAACGGAGGATGAAGTTCCCTCGAGAGGTCCATCCGTTCCCTCGCAAAACTGTGTATTTTCCCATCTCCCCCCATCTTCACAAAATTTTCTACACATTTTTCCGGGACCACCTACGGGAAATAACGATGAAATTCTTTGATAGTACATCCCCTCCATCCTCCAAACTCCTGTTTTTGGCACGACCGTGACCTTGTGGAGTGCCAGCAGATGTAACAACTCAGTTGTTTCACAGAAATTAGGAGATTCTACGTATTATCGTCTCAAAGGCATGCACCTCGAAGTTTTCTTCCCAAAGTAGAATTTTTATCTCATATGTCTACCTTGTTGCTTCATTCATACTACTGACTCATTGTACGATATACATGTGTGGTATTCAAATGTGTACATGGCCGTAAAATGTATACACTGATCGCGCTCTTCTGAGCATGTTTCGCACAGATGTGTTGGGAAATACAACAAAATCTTTATTATCAGAATGTGTACCACACCCGGGACAATTCACTACCCACACGCGAGCATGCGCAAAACGACTCGTGAAGGCCGCTGCAGCTGCCCTGTTAACTAACAATCATTAGATGACCAATGGTAATCTTGTTTGTACTGAGCTAACAAAGTGTGTTAAAACTTAGGTCACAAGCTCTGATTCTAGTGACAACAACCCTGAACGAAATTTGTTATCAATCATTAACTTTAATGGTTCATAGCTTATCTGAGCCCAGACCTTCTTATGTTCGTCTTCCGCAACGGGCCTCAGTTTGGCTACCCCTGCTTGCGACGAACGTCAGAATTGTCAAGTGAGTGTCAAAACTCGCTGCTCTCGTATCAAGTGATTAGAAGCGTCGATTGCATCGTTCGTTAACACCTCAACTTCATAATGAGTGGCACGTAATATGACAATGCACTGATACCTCAGTGAAATATCCAATGGTGAGGACGATCACATCCTCGGGACGGTTAATGGAGAGGCGATCGTAGAAGCATATTTAGTACGGCACCAGCAAAACTTGGGTTTCTCACTTCGGGTGAGGAAAAATAAACGAAAATGAACAAAGAATGTGCCCAAACCATGAGCTAAACGGCTAGGCACCGATGAAATATATGTGGCAATAAAGAGAAATTGAGTTTATCCATACAAATAGACGTTAGTTGAATTGGAACAAAACAAGCATTCGCAGATCAAAAGATAGTATAAACTATGGGTTACTCGAGGAAGAGCGCAGGGGAATAGCGTGGAATTTTGGAACTTATGACTTTATGGGGCTCAGATTAAACAGCAGTAAGGGAAACTGTAGCGGCAGCTTCAGTACTAATAAAGATGACTGATACAGTTTATCTGAAAATGAAACTGAGACAGCACTCCACCTTCCAACAAACCGACAACAATGAAACCGAGCACACCAAACCCAGAGGTATTCAAGTGGGCCACAAAAGGTTAGTGAACAATATAACGATGGTCAAACTGGCCATTACGCAACCGTCAGTTTCTTAACCACGAATAACCTCTGGAACTGTTGACATTATTTACAGGTGGACAATAAAAGAGAAATTTGAACACTTTGGGCGTAAAGAATTAGAGGTGCTGTGGAACGCCCCAGGGTGACCGTTGCATACTTTACCCTTTTTCTTATTTCCACTGATGGAGGTAATTGCAACAGAGAATAAACGCCTCTAGTGAACCATATCTGTGTTTTTGAACACACCTTTTGTTTAATTCGATATATTTCTACACGCCTGCATTTTCGATGTAATACCGCGATGTACGTATTCGGAATCGCCCGCGTTCTTGTTTTGGCACTGTGGATTGTGTGCATGGCATACGACGTACAAATGATTAGCATGTGTTGGGGGTCTACCGTTGTGTTAAGTCCGTTTCAGCCGGTAGGTGTCATCCGCACAGACTTTCTATGATTGATCGCGGCTTTGGTAAATTTGGCGTTGAGAGCTTAACGTTGGAGAAAATTAACCTCAGTTTGCAGAAGAAAGCCAAGAGCCAAAACACTGAATATGGATGGAACCTCTGAGTTCCAGTCGTCAGCCGTGCAGCCAGTCTTTTCCGTTCTTTTATGCTCCAAACTTTACCCTTAATTATTGAAGAAACCTCACTCTAACGACTTGCACACCCGGAACTTCAAATGATTCGTCAAGATTAATTTCTCAACTCACCACAGAACGTGGTTAGTAATCCCCTCGTTGATCTTTGACAGCTTACTTCAAGCGTCTTTAACGGCCCCGCCCTAGCCATCGTTGATTGAGGTGTTCGTAAATGGTTTGTCCAGAGTCCCAAAACCAGGGGTCTCCGCGAGATTTCAATCTCCGCTCAACGAAGTATTTGCCAACCGATATGAATACAGCCAGCGATTGTGACGCACTTGGACAGCTAAACGAGAAAGAAGTGGCCAAAATATCCATCTACTTGGTGTTAAGCCGGCAGTCTGTATCCGGAACCATCAACCGGACCAATCTGTCGTGGTTTCCAAACTGGAGGCTGGTATTTGTATTGTCAGCTCTTGACAAATGCGCACAACGCTACGGCTGCATTCTGTCTATCGGCCGCCAGTTCTAAGAAATGAGTCACCAACTCTTGTGTGTGTAATGCTATACTCCACGCCCTCACACCTAAGCCAGAAAGTCTACTGACAACGTCTTCCTACATGTTGCACCTGGAGTGGCGGCATCTGTGATGCTGCAAACATTTATCAATTCTGAGCCTTCCGGGCAACCAATTTCCATCCGAAAATAAAAACTGTCGTAATGGCGAGTTCGCTATTAGTAAGGTCTTGAGGTGCAGGAAAATGTTTATAAATTAAACAGGAAGAACAGCAGCAAACATAGGTATTGACTGCACAAAATATACACGTTCCCACGCTAACGGTTCACGTGAGTACTCTCAAATGCAACAGCCACGTAGTGTCGAGCGATCAAGCACAAACGAAATCAGGGTATGTACAAACAAAGGTCCTACAGTGGGGAGTAAGGTAGAAAAACTGCACCAGAACAATTTTTCACGAGCAAACGGATTCAAGATTCAGTAACACATCAAGATTAACGTTCGTGGGAGAAATGACTTGTCGCCCGCGCAATTCGAATGGTTGTCAGTGTTTACCAAGAAGGCTCGTGGTCTCCACCCAGAAGACTTCGAATTTGAGAAGGAGAAGGATTGATGAGAATACGAAAGGCGTGGTCACCGACTATGAAATAAAGCATTTATCAAGCACTCGGCGCAGGAAATTACTTTGACACACCCTATGGCATGAGTGAAATATGAACTCCACATATTAGGCGTAGCACTATCATGAAAACACTTCAGTGTTGAACAGATACTGGGACTTACTTTCCCTTGATACACACACAGAAAGCAGCCCGTTTGACAAAGCCTGGGGGAGTCCCAGAAAGCCACGTGCGCCTGTCTGCCGCAAACGGCCCTGAGGCGTGCGTAGAAACGACTGGGAACACAGCTCGAATACCTTTACCTCATCATCTTCATCAGTTAAGGCATAGTTTGGGTTCTCCAACAATTTACTCGCCGGCGTTAATTCGAAACAGAAAGCCATTTGGAGGATGAGTTTTCTAATCTGCACTGAAGAGGTCTTGAGCTTCAGGGTTGGTCCCGCAAACACATCGTACTAAGTATTGGAAAGAGAACGCGGCCAGCCGCCTGTTGTTTCTACAACGATGACGCCTTTGAAATCGATACAATCGGACCTCTTTTTCAGGTAATGCAGTACCGTGAACGGCGGCGTAACCAGTCATTATGCCTTCCGAGTTCCAGGGTCTGTAATTTGAGCGATGACTCGTCCCACCGTGTCAGCGTGATTCAGGTCAACGGCCTCAACTGAAGACTCACAGGGTTGGCCGCTCGAAGGCTCCACGCGTCTCACGCGATTGTGGATATGCTAGAAAAGTACAATGTCCGCCCATCTGCGTCGTTGATTTTATCGCTATTTGCAACCACGGGGCGGATTTAGCGGAAAGCTACTAGGATGCTTCAAGGGTACGTCAAGCAAGTTACCTGGCGTGAAGTTCAGTGGAACTTACAGGACGAGAAACGGTCAGTATCCCCGGTGTATATATCTTTGCGTCGACAAACCGGAAGTCTCCAAGGTTTCCATCTCAGATTTTTTCGATCGCAGCGCAAAGTGCCTTCTCTCTGGCTCTTCTGCCATAGAACAAAGAAACAAGAAGGACTGGATGCTCAAAAGCATGTTGCGAGTTCTTATAGCAGGCCATCGGTCTACGCGAACACGTGAGAATGCCGCAGTTCACGAGCTCGCGGTATGCATCCGCACCCACCGACGCATATGCCGAGGTGAAAAACCCCAGGTAAGCGAATGTGTAATAGCGCACACATCCTATGGTCAATCAGTGTAAGTTCAGTTTCAGTTCGTACCGTAGATTTAATGATTGGAATGCCACCTTCATGAGGTTTCTAAACAGGAGGACACCTAGCAGTTGGATTCGACTTGGCGTGGTTAGAAGTGTCGGTTGCCACGAATCAGAATTTCGTGTCGAGAATCTGATCACGACTGTTGTCTCGTTCAAGGCCACGCAGGGACTAGTGACACCCTTGGCTGTTGCTGTCAAACAGACACTTCGTCGCAAATTCGGGGTGGCTCCAGTTCTGCCGAGTAGCCGCACGGTTGGGATTCATCGTCCGAATCGTATTGGTGCCGTACTCTACGATAATTCTCAGCCATTGCGTTTCGACGTCGCATCCGACATTATTCTACATGTTGCCGCGGTGGATATCGGGTTAGAGGCCGAACGTTTTCTGAGGGCATCGGGAGGCCGCAACGTTGCTCAAAACGCGGCTAAATTGAATCAGGTGAATTTCAATCATAGTGATGAGTCTGCGTGCAGTAAATATTGTCTGGGGGCTAACACGCATGCTGGAACACAATAGACACGAGGGACTCTCCCGCTCTATAGGAATCACACAGAAGAATCTTTAGTCCTGAAAGGACAGCTGTGCAAAGTGACCGAAAAATGCTTCAGGGTGATTTACGCGCTTCAGATCGGACCCAAAACTCCCCATAAACTTCTCTTGCTGCGCTGGCGAGAGAGTCAGACTGGCAACCATTTGTTTAGTATGGGACATTGAACGAGGACACCAATGGAGGTGCGTTCGCACCAGTTCGTATCGGTGACCTGTCTGGAGAGTTCCGTTCGTCCTGACTCGCTGGATTTACCTTTGGTGTATTGGTAAGTAGAAGCGAAGGAGATATAGTGGCGGGGACGAAAAGCGGTTGTGTAACCGCAAGCAAACGATGTACAAGCAGTACCCTTTGGATTATCAGATGTCCCCGTTAAGCTTCAACGTTCGGCACGGCGTGCTGTGTAGGGTCTTGTCACAAGATGGTTTGGAACACTACTTTGTCACACATAGATGTGAAAGCTATTTCTGTCGACGCTGCCGAACACCGAAACTGTCATTGAAGAGTTCCAGGACAGGTTTACCCTGGTCGATTTTGAGAGTGCGTTCATGCAGGAGATTTATCGAGTTATGGAAATGAATGAAGCTTGAATGACTGTCTACTATCCACAAAACAATAAGGATGTTGGGAAGGCAACTCATTAACTCCTGCGATAACTCAAAACGATCGTGAACCGCAAGCTACTTGATTAGTAGCCGACAACCTCAGTGTGTGCGCTAACCTGCAGCAGCTGCAGTCACACGTCCACCAAACAGATGCCTCAAGTCCTCCGGACTGGTTGAGTAATTCGAGTGTTTTCAAGTACCTGCCTGCTCCTAACTAGATGGATGCAACCGACGGTAGTGGCGTATGTTTGTTGATCGGTAGACGCCCCCCGATTGGCATGTCAGACAGATAGATACATAGAGTGCACGCCGATATCGACAGTATTATGGAACAAAGGCGTCTTGAGTCTCCTTCAGACCGGGGATGAGATGTGATTGCATACAGCGATGTTGATTTTGCGTGTTTCCACAGAATTGCGGAAACAATGAAGGAGGACGTTTGTCGCAAAGTGTGTTAGCTCTGAAGCTACTTGCCCGATAAATGTCCGGATTCCCAAGGTAGTCTGTCTACGGCCGACCATCATGGTCGCCTGGAGCTGTTCACAGTCAACAGCAACAAGCACCCAGAGGGAGAACGAGATGGTGTTTCTGGAATAGGGCTAGATATCGGGGTTTCACCGGGAGGAGGCCGAATTGTTCGTCGAGGGCGTCGCCTTAATTAGTGGGGGGTGGTTCAAATAGTAACGAAAACTAGGGAAAGCCACGCCGAATAATTTCGTATTTCGGTTGAATGCTGGTTCACTCCCTTGCGTTCCAGTCAGCCGTCAGCGCGCTTCCCGAAGAATAGGCCTCACTCGAGAAGGCACAAGAGGACCGAACCTTCACCCACGGCCCTTTATCATTCCTCAGCCTCTTCCAACTCTCGACAGCTTTATTGCACTGGGAAACAATTTTTCTACGGGCCTAAACTGAAGAAATGTGTATGATAGGAAATCACTACGGAGTCGTCGAAACTCAAGTAAACACTGGTCTGCAACCTGTGGCTTGAGCCGCCATTTGAAATGTATATTCTAAGGACAGTGAAATGATAACTTAGGGATTCCGAATTACAAACCCAAATTCACTTTCAACAGGCCAGTGGACATCCTGATAGCTTCCCGTCAACTACTCTCCGAGGTGCGCGTATTTCCATGAATCGAAGATATATGGTCTGATTTTTGTACTTAGGCAACGGTCTCAAATAAACTCGGAAAGTGTTCCGAGCGCCTGCTTGCCTAGGCGGGGGAGCATTCGCTTTGTCAACCCAAGATTAACAAACATTTCTCTGCGGCCATCTTGCGACAAAGAGATAGACATGAGGTGGAAGGTGTTCAGGCGTATATATCTTTTCTCGGTTCGAATGCACCGTTTTCAGCGATTTGTTCAAGAGTTAAATGTTGGGAGCCCACTCCACCCGGATCCAACCAATCCGCCTATTTCGATATTCGGTTGTTTTTACTACCTGAACTGCAGTCATTGGGAACGAGATCTAACACCGCTCTTGGGGGTCCTAGGGAGAGAACCACGAACACGATAAAATACTGATCTAACAACGTCTTGGATAAGTAGGAATCTTACAACGCTTTAAAGCGGTATCCGGAAGTGCAGTTTACTACCTCTGACGGAATGCCGTTTCAGTGCTTAATAACCCTGTAAAAGAGGACCGTTACCTACGGGAGATCCGGAGTCAAAGGTCGTAAGGCTTCTTGTCGTTAAACCTTCGACTACTGTCAACTACTGATGAGGTAAAGAAATGCTGCACGAGTTCTGCGCTAAACAAAGTGTATAAGGATTGGGTCACCGCGGAGACTACAAAACACAAATATATTAAGATCGGGAATTTCAGGGCAAGACTCGAGGGGGAGATGTCGCAATCCAGGGAGTATTTGGATGGCCACTCGCTGGACACTTTCCGTGGCAAGTATGTCTTTCTTCAAGCTTGTATACACGACTGAGTGGTGAGCTTGAATTTCCAGGAAAGCTCTCCGATATGATCAGAATACTGATTGTGGGATGAAGGTGAAGGTTCGGTCGCGTTCACCGACCTATGATGACTTTGACTGTGTCACTGGTTTGAAGTATGGTTGTCTTAGCCCCAAACCTACTTGCTTTGTATTTGATTGTCAAGCTTAGTTGTTTTTTAGGACTTGGCAGTGGGCGGAGTTGAGGGTGAGTGCTGAATTGATGAGCACATACTAGATGTTCGACTTTTCGGCACCCAAAACCCGGCCGCATGGCTGAATGGTGCGCGTGCTCCTGTTTACAGATTACAGCCCGCTGTTTGCTCAGAGTGAAAACAAAATTCAACAACTGGCCACAGAAGGCAGGTAAAGTCAAGTAAGCGAAATCGTGGTCAAAAGCGGAGATACCAGAGTGTTATCCAGGTAAATCGAAATCGATTTTGGATGTTGAGAAGACTAGGTGTTGAATCGGGTGTTCTGGATGATAATGATCCTGATGGGCGCCCGCAACTTCGCTGAACAGCTTTTGTGCAGCGTATCCGGTACGCAAATGGTTCATCGGCGCCATAGGCTGTGGTGACATGATTATATGATGTTGCCATTTGAGCAGCCACGAATGCGCTGGCACTTCGGGAGTGGTGTCCTAAAGAACTCATAGTACACGTCAGTGAATTGACAACTAGTACGTTAGAGTCCGGCACATCAATAAACGACTGCCGCCGTTTGGAATTCACGCACCACCCTTTCAGAAGACTGGTCGTCTGCGGCTTTCCACATTTCATTTTCATGGCTTGTTAGCATGCTGTATGGTGAATGTTTTGACCGTTTTCGTTCAGTCCGGCAGTGAAATTTCTTTCCATATCCTCTGTAGAGCCCATTAACGTGTACTCGTTTGTTGAACCAATTCTTGCACTATATTTTCAACATCTGTCTCCCCAGTTTAAAGTTCACCAGTGGAGTCTCCACCTGATTCTTTCTCAAAGAGTGGGGGTTGCAATTTCGCGCTAGCCTGTCAATTGGCTAACCACCATTGGTGATCTGGACACAAGGGCCTCAATCTTACTGGTCTTATTTTTTTGTTTTGCATCGGTCAAGTCGCATGCGAGTGAGATAACGAGCTGTGTAGCGCAAGCCACTTGTGACGGTGGCTAAGCACAGGCTCCTTCGGCTTCAGACACTATGACAAGTTAATCCGAACCGACCTCTGCTACACCATGTAGCGCGAATAAGTTTACGGGGTCCTTTCCGAGCAACATACGTGCACACACTGCCGTTTGGTGAAGACTATCCATCCGAACAGCACTTAATAGGGTCAAGGTCAATCTGCAATGTATTTGGACCACTGACACTTCAGATTTTCAAGTCATCAACATAAAGGGAACGTTTACTGGAAATAAAGTCGTGAAAGTCAAAGGTGCCCGTCGGAAACAGCAGCGAAGCACGTTCGAATCCTTGAGGAGCTCCAGCGGAGATGGGGGAGGGAGAAGGAATGTTTAATCCTGCTTTTACTCTGAAGTTCCTCCTACCGAGACGAGCCGTTACCCACTAGGGAACCCTCCCTGCACGCTATTATTCTTTAGTTTATGTGAAAGAGGTCCGGGTGGGGCACGGTCGAAGGGTTTGGCAAAATCCTGGAGGAGGATGTTGAAGGTGTGACCATTGCCTCTGGCCAATATCACGCCACCCATGAAGGGTAAAATAAGTTTTGGATGGCCGATCGGGAAAAAGGTAATGCTGAGTGGGGGAAAAGGTTAATCGAGAAGAAATGCATATATACAATTGTATTATGAGGGTTTATCTTGAACTAGATGTCAGCAGAAGGGTTGTGCGGTGGCTTAACGGAACCACATTGTGGGCCATGAAATAGTAATCTGCGAAAACTCTAACAACAACTTGGGAGTTGGAGGAAGTTTCCTCGTAGGGAGGCCATAGAGGGAGCGCTAAATGACTGGTCTCTCCCTGGCGGCACGTGTGCTTTTGGAGGGAAGCATCATCCTCGCGAGTTACCATTAGGCATTTTGACCGCCCTTCGGGCATATGACTGATTTCCTGCTTGCTTGTTCCATACAGAGCAAAAGACTTCCAGGTCCTCCAGCTTTCTCGTTAGCCTCCGTTCAGAAAGTAGACGAAGACGTATGTCAAGAATTCGGCGTGTATTCTGCCGGAGCGGAGAATGGGAAGAAGACTTCCATAGTCTGCCTTCCCACCTTCGGGAATGGTAACTTTCAAATAAAGATAGTTTGGTCTCAATGCGTCATACTGAGGCTCAAGTGTGCTTATGAATGGCATTAGTGCGTTAAACAGTGCTCGATGAGAACTTCGGGATAGAGTCCTTCTTGAAGCTTTTGAACCGGTAACAGACAAGGTCAAACACTAGTACCAAGTAGTCTCTACGCCCCAGCGGTGGTTTTATGACCACCCCACCTACCGGGTTAGCCTCGTTCACCATAACCACATTGAGCAAGGGGGTATCTCTTTTGGAGAGTGTCATGTCGATAGTTCGACGTGTTGTGTAACGATTCACGTCTGATCGTTGAATTACGCGTAGCCCAAAAAACGGATCCCCAAAATTAGAACAAGATTGGATCCAACAATTTCCACGGTACTACTAACGAAATGCATCAATAGTTACAAAAGGCAAATCTCAATCGTTCGCGACGACAGTCTCGTCCAGAAAAATCAATAGCTTCTCAACAGGACCAACAAGGTAAAAGTTGAACCGATTAGCCAGCAGACCAGGACAAGAATGGTCACTCGTGCCGCAGACATTTAGTGACACATTAGTTCAATAAAACAAAAAGGTGGAGTGGTGAGACATTGGGAACAAGTGTCAGGTTAGTGGGGAAAATGGGGAATGCAAACGATGGGAACGAATTTTCTCTGTTCGTGGATCAACAAATTTACATGCTGTGTCCAGGCTTTCTCATGGATCAACTTTGCCAAGGCCTTCGAAAATTTGCGGTCATAATCCTTATGAGAACACCCACCCATCTATTTTTGGGTGCGCTAAATTCACCCATTACGGAAAGACAGATGGTCTAGAGCGATAAGAATGACAATGTCTTTCGTTGCGTCGCACAAGGACAAACGGTACATAACACCGACAAATTGCACGTCACGACTTCGAAGCCGGGTTTTGAACGCGTCACATTCTTCTGGGGCTAACCTTTCACATGACAGTTGATCCTGGTTAGCTTTTGGCTTGGAAAGACGGCACAATCTCCCGTGCGTCCACAGCAGAAGTCTGTTTGGGAAAATGAGTAATCAGAAACATGCAGCCTATTGTCAGTGATATCTGCAGAAAGTCGGGTCTCCGTTAAATCGAGAGTATGAGTAGAAGAACTGCCTGATTTCCGGTAGTTCGTTCAGAAGGTCCAGCTAGTCACTAAGCACATATTTGAGGGAAAATTCCCCACTTGTCTGGGTTCAAAAAGAAAAAGGAAAAGTCCGGGAAATAATTTAGAAAGGTAGCCATAATAAAGAGGTGGAGTGCATAGACAGGACGAAGTTACCCGAGTTCTTTTGAAGAGTAGCAGCTGCCTCTTTACAGGTCGTGTATATCAGGACGTCTCCGTTGGACCCTTCAACCGCCTCTTTTGGACCAAGGCCGATGGCTTCTGATCGCCTTGACTTTCAGGATTACAGAAGGGAATTTTGCAGGTTTTTATCCACGAAAATGTGGGTGGGACTTCAGAGTAGAACATAACGGAGTACGAAATGACCCTGATTCATCGGTGGGGAATGCTGTCGAACTAATCCAAGTGTTGGCACTTCTGAAGGCAAGAAGTGGCCTCTGCATATTCATTGGGTTACAAAACCCGAGGTGTGGAGAAGGAGTGTTGGTGTGTACCACCACTGGGGGCTACCTAGACGCGCGTGACTCCACAGATGTTTGACCATTCAGCGTGATAGAGAGGCCGCCTGACATGTGGGTGGATGCACGTGGATTGGTCTGTTTGGGACACTGGGTTCCTCTTGGAAATATGAATGAGAAGTTTTGAGTCAGCGTGGAGTTTGGGGTCAACCATGATGCGTGAAATTATTCTGACAAGTTGAGAATGTTTCCATCGTCATTTCAGTGAGCAACCGAGTGAGACACCCTATAAGATATTATGTTTTTCCTTCATTCCAGCCATTTCGCCCACCACACCAGATGACTGGCCGTTCTGAGGAGGTGAGCAGAGCGTACTGGTCATACTTGCGGTCGGTACAGTTGAAGTGGCACCGGTGTAGGCATGTCTAGCACTCCATACCGCTCTTGACAGTCATCCGGCATCAAAATTAGTCACAACCATTCAAACAATAACCACAAGTGCCAAAGTTTTGGAAAGTTAAAAATAACAGATAAACACGAAAGTGGGGAAATAGCAAAAACAAATAGCTGATCAGATAATCGGCAAAGTGAATATGTTAAAGGCTGAAGAGAACTGCATGCATTTCGATGCGCGCAGTACCAAAGGTCAGTAGCAGCAGAACCACAATGAAAGTACAAAACTTTAACCAGAATTCAAGTTAACCGCGCCAACATTTTTTGTTGATTGAAACAAATTTCGCTTCAAACTTTCAACCAAACATTCTGCATACAACACTGATGCCCATTTACAAACAATGCATGTATACCTCCGCTTGGTGAGTGCTCAGTTGTCATGTTGAAACCACTTTCTCACCTCTTGCTCACAGGGAGTGTGTTTCCTTTCGCACACGATAAACTGGAAAACTCCGATGGAATGAATGTGACCTGAAGTTTTAGTAAAATGGTACGAGTGATCTTGCCAAGTAAGATCTGAAAAACATCATATATCATAACATCGGATGTAAAAGAGTTTCAATGTTCCATAATCGGTAAATCACTTCCGTACGTTAAATCAGCATGGCGGTGGACGATGAGAGCACGTTCAGAGGGATATTCAAGTTAAAGTACCAAAAGTTTGAAAAGTATGTTGAAGAGTTGCGCAGATTTCAAGAAGAAACTTGTACAAGCTTTTTATCAACACTTCGCGGACAGCTGCAAGTTCTAAGAAGCATAGAGGACTAGACTCGCCGCCAGGCCGCCTGTATGCTAGTGCGGTGTGCAAATGCGTGCACTGCACACGGCGAACGAAACCCTCCAAACGGTAATGTTTATTTAATCAATTGTTACGATAAATTGTAGTTTTGCAAATTACAGGTGCCAAGCCTCATGGGTCATCCTTTATCGCGCCGATCGAGAAAGCAAACCTGGTGCATACACACAACTTTCAAGTTGGTAAGCCGAATATTCATCGCAGGAGTAGACGTCTGGCTAGTGATTCTGAACGGCATGTATGTGAGATGATGAGACGTTTTAAGAGTGCTCGTGAAATCAGGACGTATGTGAACAGAAAGTATGGGATTAGAATGCGTCGGCACGATTGATCTAACCTACGAACGAGGCACAGCAAAATAGGTGATCGCAACGAGATTATGGAGTTGCGAGATCTACTGAAAGTAGAAGGCATTTATAGGTTTCTACTTCGGGAGAAAGTGTTAAGGTTCGTCACATTTGTACCGAAAGGTACATTCCAACTGTGTCCCAAGTATGGAGATGTCATTCTAGGAGATGCAACCCATCAGTTGAATTATGGCGGCTTTATACTATGGCACGCTATGTTGGCAGATGTTACTGGAGTTGCGGTAACGTTTTTTCCGCACTTATGCCTAACGAAACCGCTGCCACTTATGGCTCATGATTGCTTCCCATGTTTTACATCTTTGCAATACTATAGATGTTAGATCGTGAGGACCCACGGGGTCTTTCCATGACACAGTTTTGAAATCAGCGGACAATGGACTGACCGAGTTTGAAGCAAACAAACAAATATCTTGGGAAAATTCATGTCTGCCATTTTCCTACACCATGCGTAACACTTCAAATTCCATATTTATTTGACGTATTACCAAGCGGTTTGGCGTTAGAACATGGGTTTGTACGACCGTCCCGAGGAACACTCATAGGACACTCAGAGGACGGTTGACCGTCCCATGACAGTCGCATGTGCTGGCTGGGTATTCGTTTTTTCAGCCTTCTCCTGGTGGAGGTGCTGCTTGTGTACCTCCACCCGAAATTCGCATCGCTGGAGACACTGTGAATGGCTGCGGGGATTTTTGCTACTTAGGTAGCAACTTGTCGACAGATCTGTCCGTGGACCGCGAGTTGAGAGCGCGTGTGGCAAAGGCTAGCGCTGCTTTCGGACGTCTTGAAAGGCGTGTCTGGAAGAATCACAGCCTGAAGATGGCCACGAAGCTGTGTGTCTACCGCTCAATGGTGCTGTCTATCCTGCTGTACGGCAGTGAGACGTGGACACTGTATCAGCGGAACGTGAGCTATTTGAGCCGTTTCCATGTGCAGTGTCTGAGGCGCATCTTGGGTATTCGGTGGTCGGACATGATTCCGAACACTGAGGTAATGCGGCGAGCGGACATGGACGGGATGGAAGCCATGTTGATGCTGAACCAGCTCCGTTGGCTCGGTCACGTCCGTCGGATGGGCGATGACCGTATCCCGAAGCAGTTACTGTACGGACAAGTGAAGTCAGGTAAGCGAAATCCCGGTGGCCAGAAGCGGAGGTACCAGGATGTTGTGCAGGTAAGTCTTTCACGTTGTAACATTGATTTTAGATGTTGGGAAGATTTGGCGTTGAACCGGACGGCCTGGAGGAATACGGTTCGGGCGGGCGTCCGAGCGTTCAACGAGCAACTATTGCGTGGTCGCGAGCGGAAGCGTGCGGTACGCAAAGGAACCATCGGTGCCATAGGTCGCGGTGACGTGACTATATGGCGTTGTGATGTGTGCGGCCGCGAATGCGCTGGCCGTTTGGGGCTGGTAGGTCACCAACGTACTCATAGTACCCCGTCGGCGAAGAGGCGGCGAGTACGCTAGGCTCAGGTAGGTCAAATCGGTATACCTATTCTACTTCTGTTAATGACTGCATCGGCCAACATCGTGGTCATTGACAATTAATCCGCTCTTCTTTTCAGAAACCTGAGTGTCTGTGGTCTTCTACCCATTCTCTTCTCCGGCTTTGCTGGTGCATTGTATGATGGATTGTCTGCCTGGCTTTTCATAGTCCAATGAGAACTTTGCTTTTCATCCTTTTTTCTTCTCTGGGATGCACTAACCTGCACCCCTATACTGCAACGCTTCTTGTATTACACTTCAAAAATCTTTCTTCTCAGTGTAGATCTCGTCATTGCAGCCTCTCTGTTTAGTTTCCGAGAGATAAGAGTTTCCTTTCCTTATTAGCCAATCAAGTGGCTAACCAGCATTGGCCGGCTGGACAGAAAGGCCCCACTGGCACACCTCCCGGTCTTATTCCTTCGGGTTTACACTGGATATGTGGTGTGTTGGTGGAACTGCAATTGGTGCAGCGCAAGCCAGTTGCAGTGATATATAAGCGCAGGCGTCCTTTGGCTTCGGTCACTGTGACAGGCTAATCCGAATCGGATACCGCCAACCGTGTGGGTATATGCACCTATATGTTTATATATATATAATATTTCACGTACGGATATTTATATATCCATACATCACTTTGTACACATTTATGTGCACATGCATGTACATGTGCATATAAATATATATTTATATATATTTGTATACATGTAGATATACACGTGTTCATCTATATGTATACAAATATACACAACAATATACATATGTACAAATATATATACTTACGTATACCTATTTAATCACATATACATTTGTATGCACAAATATACATGTATATACATACTTGTGTGTACACTTATATGTGAATATAAATGTACTTATATGTGCTTTTCTCCAACCCCTCTGGGATAGATCAATGCCCAATGAGAAAATTGCACTTCAAGGTCAGTCGGTGCATTATTAGTCCCTGCCAATTTGATCTTCGCGGGCACGAAAGGAAATGCGCTCCCCTTGCTCACGTGGATCATCCGCTGCACGGTTTTGAGTTTTTCCCTTACATTAAACCAGCCAATGCACTTCGTCTTGCCTTCATATGTCGCGTCACAGAAATATTCGGCAACTTGGTTTAGATGGTTAGTTCTCACTTTCATTCTCCACTTTTCTAGATATTGCAACTTATGATGAGGCTCTTGCTAGTTCTGTCGATGACGATTATGGTATATCGCCGAACACAGGTAGTTTCTACTTTTCCACGGATTATCGTTTAAGCCGCAACATATCTGTACGATTCATCGACGCGTGGCACACACTCATTTGCTGTTTTCGCCCAAGGAAAAGCTGATTCTTTCGAGTTTTCTGTAGAGGACTTTCCCGTAAACGAAGACGCCGCAAGTTTGTTCTGAATTACTATTCTTCATCTTACTCAGATACGTCCCCTGGACATGTTACTGGACGCATTCAATCTAACGGATTCAAATTTGCTGATGATCAGAGCAAAGACCGGGCAGCTATTCTTGCCGATATGGAACTAAACGAACTCATGGTTGGCGGTTCGGATTATCCTCGCTCTGGTATGTTTCCTTTTGAGTTCTTTATTGCGGTGTTAGATAACTCTACTGTTGCTGCCGATGCCAGCTTTTTGGATCCAGCACCACGAGATTTGTCGGTGCCCGTTGGGGCTTTGGTCGAAATAGACTTTGACTCACTCGAAAAGCTTACTTCATATCCGGATCGTACAAAACATGTTAACGCTCATATTTCGTCGTTGTCTTCCATAAGCACTGTTCCCAATTTTTCAAATGCTTGTTCCATTTCTAGCCCTGCGCTGAACATTCTCAAACTAGGTCCGCATTATGAGGGTACCATAACGACAAACTTCACAAGCCGTCGCATCGAGATTCTGTCAGCTTCTTCAAAACTGAGTACTACGCATCATACTGCTGCGAGTGGTATTAAAGAGTCGAGTCGTTTAGGTAGTAGTCTGTTGCTCACTGTCAAGCAGCATAAATCTGTAAGCGGTACGAAAGTTGACTCTTTGCTGCTGAATAGTTTGAAGGTTTTTGTTAGGTCCCGTACGACTTCGACGTATGCTATTGCTAGTATAGGCTGCCTTACCGTAAATTTTTTCCGGTTCGATGTCCCAGAACCAGTCACTTTTGACCGCCGGAGAGCTCCAACGCAAACAAAGCACACAACCGTTGTTCCAAGAGAAGACAGTAAGCCGCTTGGTATGGGTCTTTTCCTCGCTTTTCTCATTTCATATTTTGCCTTCAGCTTGTAATCCGCTTCGCGTCGTCTGACCACTGAAAGTAAAATTTTTGAAACCCTTGTTTACGCATTTGTTGACTAAGCACTTACGGCATTGTTTTTCGTACAAAGTGTCTATCCGGGTGTTCCGCACGTTTAGTTTACAATTCATGACCACATTGGTGCTCGCGCTCACTGGTGACTAGGTACTTGACTGGTGTGATCGAGAGACTAGTCGAGCTACGATTTCCATGGATACAATTCATTTCGACACTGGTCCCGGAAGAAAACTAGTAAGCACGCCCATTAAACACCCACAGGGTTGAACCAAAGTCATACTCCAGACAAGTAAGAAGGAGTGTCTGTCATCATTCTAGTCCTGTTTTGAATGCATTTACGTTTACAGCCTGCACCATCCTTGTGATTAATCAGTTTCGTTAGTTGGATACTCGGTTGATAGAAACTTTCAAGCAAACCGTCAGTTTTAGTCTGGCTTTCCAGAGTGTTCATCAGCTACTCAACCCTCTGAGCTGTCTCATTGTAAATAAACAGACCAGTGGCTTGTATCAGCGTGGTCACTCTTACCAGATCACCTCCTGCATTTCGTTCACGCGAGAATAAGGTAAGCAATTTCAAATGGACTTTCGGCTTAGATCCACTGCTACGTACTATGCACGTAGTAAGCTTTCGTACATTTTCGAGGATGTAAACTTTCTTTTTACAGTACCACCACACTAAGTGAGTACCAACTATAAATCTATGCAGCAATATGGAGAATACTGCGCATGGGTTAGCAATTGCAGATTTCAGTCAATAGAGTTCACCGCGGTTTAGTCACAGCCGCCCAACTTTGGTAAATGGAGGTGGACTCGCTAATGATTTGAATGTTCAAGCCTCCTTTGCCGGTTTACTGCTAGTTCGATCGTTTTTTCTTCTGCTTCCTTATGGTATTCGGGTGCTGGTCAGATAGCGCTAGACGTGCTCCTAAACATTGTTAAAATGTTGAAACCTGTTGTGTTTGTGCATCATTCGGTTCAACCGAACGTCATTCACTCTAACCATGGTATTAGTTGTTTTGGGGATCCATATTCCCAAGTTTCACCACTCAACTTATGTGGTCTTGACTGGATGCATGGTATCGTATTCCGACTCGCCTTATTCTTGCTTCTTTTTATTGTAAACCGTGGTGTATGTCACTGTGGGCTTGGGCGAAACTTGTGTTCAATACCACTTATTCGACTGTGTTATTTACATGTTTCTCTCTACTTTCAGTCACCGTACGATCTCAGAATATTGAACCACAAAAGCCACTTGCCCCAGATTGTCGTGATCAAGCCACACCGACCGCGTTGGCTCAAACTTTGTCAGAAAGGTTAGAGTTATCCCACCTCAGAGAACGTACTCCTGCCCGCTGTAATGCCCTTGCAGGATCAACAACAACTAGCTCCGGCAAGCCCATCGACCGGAAGCCGCTTCTAAATGAATATTTGGAACGCCAGAAAAACTCGAACAAGAAGGAGGTTATCAATCTGATTGTTGTTGGTCAGTTGGTGATATATCTGATGAATTTTTTGTATATTTTTACATATGTTGCGTTGTGTATCATGTAAGTATCTCTGTTATTTTCTAGCCATCTTTGTTCTATCCATGGTTTCGGTAGTTTGGATTACATTTTCGCTGGTAGATTGCGTTCTCTTGTAATCTACGCAAGTTTCATCTGTAATTGCGCGTTAAGAACTCTAAGCCTGAAGGTTTCGGTTTACTGTTATTAAATGTGAAAAGGCGTTCAGTTATGTAGACATGCTTGTATACGTTAGCAAAATCACTTAGCGGCCCCTGCTAACACTCTTACAAACAGAACTTTGTACGTGGGTGTGCGTATTTGCCAGTCACTTCCCGGGTTTCGGTCGTAAGTTAAGAGTCAAGTTGCTTCTTCACAACAGCGAGACATAAGCTAGGGGTTGTCGAGCTACCCAAGTGTGTACATTGAGAGGGCGTGTAACGGGGGCTCGAATCATTAGTTTGCGCCTTTTGCATTGGTCCATTTGGGATTGCATGTTGCCGCTCAACTCGATGTGCCACGTGTCCGCAAATTAACGAGATCTTTTTTTGTAGGGCCCATTGAACCGATGGAAAACACTTAACCTTTATAAAAAATGTTGCTAGTAGAGGAAAATATTTGTTTGCGATTCTAATCGTCGTAGTGTTTTATGCTTCTTCACCGCAGTCATAACTAGATACCTGCAAGAAAAGATATTGATAAAGCTAGTCCACGGACACGTGGCGTCATAATAATAAAATACTGTAGTCAGCTCAGCGAATCAAGTGTGCTGCGATTGATAAGCAAACGTTGGTCGAATGGGGAGAAGGCGAAACAAATAAACATGTAGACGAAAGTTACACTCCCTGGGATTGGAGGTGGTGCGAAGCGGCAAATACGGTTTACTCCTCGTTAACACACTCCAGTGAGACCACGTCCCTTTCAAGTCTGCGTAGGTGCTGAACGCCCCTTCGAGTGATCCCACTGGTTGTTCGTACGATAGCGTACCTTGTCAAACCATCTTCGTTTTCGTTGACCGCTTTTGGCCAACGGCCCCTGGATGTATTCACATCGACCGATAATACAAGGTTGTCTTCAAAAGGTTTGACCTCACCGCTGACCAACAGTGGATCGTTTGCAATGTGGGCAGATAGAATCATATCCACCTCTGCCAGAACACATCCGTAAGATATGTGGCATGTCGCCGTCTTCGGTTTAAAAAGTTCTCGCTCACGGTCTCCGGGATCGGGAGAGGTGAGTTGCCTTAAAGCGAAAGTAATTTCCTCACAGTGAGAACATGTTGATCATTTACGTCATCCGTCTGTCTGACTAGAGGTCTACCGTTAAGAATCCTCTCGATTTCCACCAACGTATGAAGAACTTCGTCGGAAACGAGTTGTTCTTTTAACGTCACCACCAGAATTCTTTTTATAGACCTAATTCTTTCCCATGCACCCCCACAATGGCTTGCTTTCGGCGGCTTGAAAATGCAGTCACAACCACAAGCGTGAAGGACTGTAGCGATTTTGTCCTTGTTCCATGCTCGGAGAGGCACTTTAATGTCATTTTCTGATTCCCTAAAATTTGCCATCGTCGCCATGTGCCCGTTGTGGACAGCCTCTCCTATCACCAAACCAGTGAACGTCCTGATTCAGTGTGGGCTGCTGTGATACTAATACAGGTGAAAATGTAACATTGCTTTTCTATCGCACGTCCCCGTTCGAGAAATAGGGGACCAAACTGACGTACCCCGGTTGTTGTGGAGAGATCCACATTCGCCTCGATCTTATCCATCGACAGTTGTGTCATGGCCTGCTGATATGGTGACACAAACCACCTTCGGCACTGGTAGCAGTTCCTTAAAACTTCTCTTATGGCCGTGTTAGCAGAGGGAATCCAAAAATTATCGCTTAAGAAAAGAAGGACATGATCCAGACGCGGGTGACCGCTCATTTCGCAGTTTAAACCGAGTCGCCCTATCTGCTGCGTACAGCTACTGCTGACCACTCCCCGACTGTCCTATCAAATTTCGCTCTCAGGCCCCTCCCGATTCTCAATTCTGAGAATTATTTCTGTGCAGGCCCCACAGCAGATATAATCAATCATAGTAACACTGTGCCGATAAGTCCCAGCTCTCGCCACACAGTCTCAGACCTCCCTCGTCCTGTGCTTCGACCTAGAACTCAAATTAATATAGGTGCCTTCAACGTTCGTACTCTAAAACAGATGAGTCAACAGGCTGCTCTCGCACGAACGTTAGACTCGTTGCACATAGATTTTTGCTGTATCTCAGAGACTAGAATCCATAACAGTGGTCAGCGTATGGAATTAACAGCACCCGTACTTTCTACCCGGTACTGGTTATATACTTCAGGTGATTCCCCGGCCGCCGTCACCGGTCAGGCTGAATTAGGTATATTCCTTAGCACGATGACCGCAGCCGCATTGATAGATTAGATTCCTGTTAATAGTAGACTTTGTGCCGTCCGCTTGGCAGGTTCTGTTAGGGTCAGTTC
>QNGE01000321.1:27217-86935 GCA_008508345.1 Paragonimus westermani
GTCGCTCGTATCGGGTGGCACGAGCGTGTAAGTAACGAAGAGGTTAGAAATCGAGTGTTTGGTAGTGATTGCCAAGCGAGTTCTTTTGTTCAATCCATACGTTTGCACAGGCTTAGATAATTAGTTCATGTATTAAGGATGCCAGCTAATCGTCTTCCACTCCGAGCACTGTTCGCTGACACTGCGACCGACTGGCGTAAGGTGCGAGGTGGACAGATAATGACCTGGCGTAGGGAAATGAAGTCGTTCACGAAGGGGTTGGCCACTGTGGATCGAGTTCGTCTCCCGGGCTGAGGCCCTCGCGACTCACAGAGTCGGTGTTTGGAGACTTTGGGCGAGATAGCGGCTAATCGAGCTCAGTGGCGTGAATGTTGTCGTTGTTTGGCCGTGTTTTCTGTGGAGTGAGTGCATTTAATGACGCTTCATCCGCGCGTTGCCCAACAAACATCAGTACGTTGGAAAATGAAGGTTCACGATTCCGACGGGAAATCGTCGCAGCTACTTCAGCCCATTTAAAACGAAGATGAGATGGAAACGTTTTCAGTTGTCTCGATGGTCCTGTTGGCTTTTGGATGGGAGCTGTGTTTCAAATATGTGTGTGTGGCGTCTTAAACGCGCATTTGCTGAGCCAAGTAAATTAAGGCTGTCGAATTCCCAGGAGACAGATGTGATCCATTCAAAAGCCCATCTATGAAGTACCTGGCGACCTTGTATTTTTGACCAAAACGTTTGTGAAGGATGCTGCTGGCCAGAACCCAACCTTTAGATGCATCCAACACAGTCCAGTGTGGAATGGTTTTTTTGGCCAGACCGTCGCAGAGCCGAATCAAATAAGTTAATCGCGCTTGTTTGTCATTTGTCTTCCCCTCGATCGCGATCTAAAATTCCTTTATGAATGAGTAATGTAACTAGACAACCGGATAACTTGGACGTCGCTAGAAATTTGTCCCGTCTTTTCGCCCCTTTAGACTGGCACACATTATGACGTGGACTGCTTCATTCTCTCTAGCTCGTTACGTTTCCCCAGTTCCAGTTCCAACTGCTCTTCCAAATGGGTATTTCCTGCCAGTGGAGTTGAGGACTCAGTGTCGGATCTTGAATGTTCTAATAAATGAGGGACATTAACATTTGCTGCGTCGGGACTTTTTATCTTGAACAATTTTGTAGTCGACCGTTAAGCATACAAATCAACACAACGAATGTTCTACCGGAATTTATGCAAACGAAGTCTATCAAAGTCAAAAAGCTGTCTTGGTCAACCCGTGATGATTCTGTGGTGGACTTTGTCAGGCAAATGCAATAATGAATGGGAATAAACGTACATTTGTGATAGTTGGGAACAGTGGTGGTGTTGTTTGTAGCTCGGGTTGATGGTTTTGGTATTGATATGTTCGCCGAGCTTGGCATTTAGGTTGCAAAAAAAAATATATACGCTGAAACACTTACGCACTGATGATGTCACCTCGCCTGGTGATGAAACGTTTGCAACCTAGATGCCAAGCTCGGCGAACATATCAATACCATAAACGTACATTCAAGGTAATCAATCCGAGGAAAGTAGTCCACGGACACGTGGCAACATAAATACTGTAGTCGGCTCAGTGAATCAAGTGTACTGCGATTGATAAGCAAACGTTGGTCAAACGGAGAGAAGGCGAAACAAATAAACGTGTCAACGAAGATTACACTAAGGATGTCAATTAGTCTTTTATCACATCGATCACTCTTTGTTGGTGCTGCGATCGACTGGCACAAGGGTCAGGGTAGACAGATGACGTCCGGGGGTAGCGAAATGAAGTCGTTGTCTGATGGGTTGACCACTTTAAGTCGGGTTTGTCTTTCTGACTTGGCCGGTTGCCACTCACAGAGTCGGTGACCGGAGACTCTAGTTGAGATGGCGGCTACCGAGGTTCAGTGGCGTGAGTGCTGTCGTTGTTTAGGCGGGCTGTTTGTGAAGTGGATGTACCTAATGGCGTGGTGCAGCGAAAACCGTAATGAGGTTGTCGTTTTGATGATGCCCTACTTTCAGTTGTAACTTGGTTGTTTGTTTTCAAGGTGTAGTCACCTTGATACTGGATTTTTTGAGTTTACACCTAGCTGTTTTTATCAGTTAGACTTCTTATTGTTCTTTTTTATTGGTTGGTGCTTGTTTTCTCTTCGTGATTGTATGGCAGTTAAGCATCAGCTGGAACCAGTGATATATTGTTGCTTCTGTTGGTGGCGACCATGAATCAGTTATTCGGTATCTCGTCCTTTTCATTGTCGTTTACCGGGTAACTATGAAAGAGGTTAAATGTATACTGCCGCTTCGTCGCGGCGTTAGATTTTTTTCTGCTGCGGTTGTCAGTCCGTTTGAACGTAAATGTGCCAGTCACGGGTCATCTGAAACTCCATTGTTCAACACACGATTAGGGATTAACGTATTCCAGTTGGTATGGTTTATATTATTTATTTCACTCATTCCTCTTTTGTATGCTCGGCAGCATTTCTATCGCCGCCAACCTTCTTATTTTGCATTTTTTTCAAGTTGGACATTACTTACTGTTGATCGGAGTCTGCATTTAGGTGGACTTTCCAGGCAGCCTCTTTCGAACAGAAATTCTGAACCCCCGTTGAAGCTGCGGCCGGGATTGCAAATCCGGCTGCTTCATAAGTCGAGAGTGTTGATCACTGTGCCATTGACCTCACGTTAAGCACTGTCGAATTGTCATATTTGAAGGCCCAATCAGTTTCATTGAATCTCATCCTCTTCTTTATGCTCACCGTTTTAGGCCACGTGGATGCAGGGAAAAGTACTTTAATGGGAAATTTGCTGTGTCAGCTGGGACAAGTTTCTAGTAAACAGTTGGCCAAGTACCGTTGGGAGGCACAGAAAATTGGTAAAGCATCGTTCTATTACGCTTGGATATTGGATCAAACATCCGAAGAACGAACCCGAGGTGTTACCATGGATATAGCCCAGACTTCCTTCGAGACAAAGTCCAAACGAGTGAGCCCTCACCCTGTTCTATCTCACTAGTTAGTAATTGCCTAGTCAACAGTCATGTGCGACCAGATACTCTCTAGTAGTAGTTTGTGTACTCGTAGCCTTATTTATTAATCTCATCTGTTGAGTCACTTACTTAGGTGCGCAAATGTGTGTGTCTGTTCTTGTAGATATCGGTCAGACCATGTAGTATATTGAAGTGATTCGAACCAAAGTGGGCTCTGGTATAGTTACTCATATTAGGACTTATATAGTGTTGGACGGGCTATTCATAACATCGACGGTCTGTTTCCGTCATTTCGGTTATCACAAGTGATGTTGATTCAGGTGGATCTAAAGGCAGGTGGGCACGATGTAGCTTCTCAAGTACACAAACCGGTCAACAATCTCCATGACCTCACCACCCAACATCAAATCTATGCAGTCACAGAAATATTGCAGAATCACCTTACACTTTGAGGCTGCAAATCGCATTCCGAAGTACTCAGCAGAGTAAGAAATAGCATCTAACATTGTTTGCTGTACGGAAGTTGCCAAACAACAACACTATCGTCAGCATACTCGAAATCAGTCCGTCTTCCACTACGTAGACGGTCCACGCAGTTATCTTGGGAGTGTAACAGATAGTCCACCATCATTTCGTTCATGTCAAAATTAAACGAAAATGGCAAAAGTGGACAGCCTTGACATACGTCACTGCTGGTGCTGAAACTGTCAGACAGTTTGCCGTAGACCCTAACGTGAGCTGTAGTATGTCATCATCATCATAGACAACAATACATCAGTGGTTCACACTGGGAATTGTTGACCGGTGGTACATACGACGCTGCTCCAGCACTTGGCGAAGAGTGAAAATTTGATCACTGCCTCTCCGCCTGGGAGAAACCCTGCTTGCTCTACCGTATGTTTGCCTCCCGAGCAGCAATGAGTCGACGAAGTATAATGAATGCTAGAATCCTAGTAATGACCGGAGTCAAACTAAGTCCTCTGATTTTCGTAAGAGCCTATGACATGTCTTGAATATGGGAACTACTCTCAAGTGACCACAGCACGAAGAGATTGTCTCCGTCCTCCAAACGAGCTGAAGTAAATGTGCCCAGGATTCTACTAACGGCTCTCCACCAACTATGAATACTCTCAACACCAATAATTCCATGCTGTTTCCGTCGTCTCAGTATTAGCCGGGTCGCCCAATCTACTAAATACAGGAGGGTGAGTAGACGAAAACGTGCTACCGCCCACCGATCCCCACTGCCCTATCAACCTTAGTTTTTAGACTCCTCCCGGCCACATTTTTAGTAAGGAATCTCTAAATCTCTCAGCAGATATAGCTAACCATAGTAACACTGTGTCTGTAAATCTTATCTCGTCACTCAGTTTCAGACCCCCCGTCCGTTGCTTAGAGCGAGAATGCGACTTGCTGTAGGTGCTTTCAACGTTCGCATTCTAGGCCAACAGGCGGCTCTCGCACGAACGTTAGATTCGTTGAATGTCGATGTCTGTTGCATTTCAGAGACTAGGATCCAGGACTAATCACCGTATGGAACTAATAGCACTTACACTGTCTACTCGATACTGGTTACACACGGCCACCGTTGCCAGTCAGGCTAAAGTATGTGTGGTCCTCAGCCGCATTGGTAGATTGGATTTCTGTTAGCAGTAGACTGTGCCATCTGCTTGGCGAATTCAATTAAGACCAGCTCTAAACCTAAAACGTTCAGAAGTCTCATTGTATCTGTCTAACAACTCCAGCGATTTCTCCCAGATCCAATGCCTGTTCAACCTATGTACCTTCGTGCCACATGCTACAGTATCTGCTTCACGAATGATAGTTAGTTCTAGCAGCTGTTAGCATTTTCGAGGTGAAAACTCCTAAGTGTGCTTTCTAGGCTGGTTTGGTACTTATGCCTTATCGATGGTATAGCCAGTTTCTCAAAAGCCAGTGGTTGCCCAACAAAAGTAAGAACGAAACGACAATGTACAAACGCATGAGTTTCACAACGCGAGTTTCACAGGTTTAGACCCATCTTACCTATACCAACTAGCCGTTTGACACGTCGTACGCCGTTTGCCTGTGCTGAGTTAGACTGGAGATGGTGACTGGGTAGTCAGTATGTGGTCTTGAATTAGGTTATAACAGCTTTGAAGTCAAAGTCTATTGCATCACAATGTTCCTGATTGGGGTTGCAGCGAGTGCTTTGATCAATGGCGAAGACCGATATCAATCGTATAAAGTCGTTGTTTTCTTCAGTCTAGTTTCTCGTACACTACTTGTCTTTGTTAGGGAATCCATTTTTCCATTTAAAATGGTCTCTTTCCGCGAGAAAACTGTTTTACTCAGTCAGAGTGAACAGAAATACCCGGAACGGTCGCGAAGTAACCTTCGCTAATTTTTACCTGTTCGACCTTTACTCCATCATGTTCATTGGTGGCTTGGTGACTACTGTTTTTAGTAGGTCGTTATGCACCATATGAATAGCCTGTTACTTTCTGTTTGAAGCACACGTTTTTTTGGCGGAACAAAGTTGCTTTCTCTAATATTTTCCGTTTTATTTATTATGAGGAGGATGATCCGATTTTTACTAAGCGCATTTCTATTCCGTGAAAGGACCAGCGTATTTTTTTCGGAGGTTTACAAGAACGTTCATGTTTGCGATTTCGTTTCACTCTCTATATGTGCATTATGCCACTCACTTATACTTGCAAAATGTGACTTGCTTGTCGTCGATGAGTGGGTTGGACATATTCCAGAGCGGTTAAGCTTCGCTGAACCCAATTCTAAAGACGATGGGGCCCGAGCGGTCACTTACTGTGTTCCAGACGCTCCAGTTGAAGTGAAGCACTGACGCGGATCCCTGTAATCTCTTATCTTCTCTGCCATAAATGATAGCAAGGAATCGATGTCAAAACTGATAACATTGTTTAGGACTGTTTTGGAAACTGAAGAGGCACCTCTTGGTTGATACTTACTGATAGATACTTGTTTTCAAAAAGAGTACCTGAGGTCAGTGTGACAACTACAAAGGCACCTGTATTGTCTTCGTTGCCAGGGGAAGACAGATTCATGAGGAACCTGCATGATTCTGGCCTGGTAATGAATGTATTGGTCACATATTTGTTTCGCGACGAGTATAACCCTACAGCGGTCGTGGTATTTTCAGAACTGGAGGCTGTCTTTCGACTGTTCACAACTTTCCGATGTTGCAGATAAATGTGTGAATCTGTTGATAATGCGAATCTCTGCTCGGTGCCCGCAAATATCCTGCCTAAGCACTCAAGTTACTTTGGCTCGAACGAATGACACCACACCACTGTAACTACGTTTATAATTTACAAATGCACCTGTATTCACATCTTACTGAGGATCATGAAGCTCTCGATTTATAACTCTTTTTATCGTATTGTGTTATATTTGGCCCAGACATGACATACCGACACGAGGCTGTTTCATCGTACCTTGATTTCTGATGTGTTCTTGAATATTGTGCCAGCGCTTACGGAACCTCTGGTGAGGTCATAAGTCCTATAGTGTTTACTAGCTTTTACCGTCAGTGACGCCGGCATGTCTTTACCCTTTCTACAGATGACCCTACTACGCTACTATCCTAGTAGTCTGTACACGGTTGTAAAATCTAGTCAGTCAATTTCCGTATGCATATGAATTTGTCGCGTGTGTGAGAAACCTTGTGTCTGTTACTTGCCGCCTTACTCTTGATGGTATATCATACATAAGTTTATCATCACCAGATATGGACCTATCGCAATTCTCTGCTGACACTGATCTAGTAACTTGCACTTTTATGGTGCGTAAAATGTCGTCGATGACTTGATATCACCTGTCCGTTCAAAACGCCTCGATTTGCCAGTAATTCATCACAGTATAGAGTCACGTCCCCAGCACAACCCGAATCGCACAGTTTTTCATTACCTTGGTGGCAAATAGGGACTGCCTTTTCTAGTACCACTGATATATTCCGAGCAGTGGAAATGGTTCACTACTCATCTTAATTTACCACCTGTGTGCGATTGCTTGTGCGCTGAATAGCAGGATTACTGGACAGTACAACGTTAAAAAGAAAGTTGTCTAAGCATCCTCGTGGTCGACGCGTTCTCTTGCCAGTTTTCGTATACTTCATTCCTTTACCTGCAACGCCTTTTTCACGAATCCCTAAATCGACTAAAAACAACAGCGATGGTATAGCACTGACCCAGGACTGATGATGGTGTTGGGCCGTGCTTCTGATGGCTCAGTAGATCTCCCCAATCGAGAATCCAACGATCCAGCGCATCCATGGTTATAAACTACCAAATATGGTGTAATCCACAACCAACGACGCTTGCATGATATATATATATATCCCATCATACGGTTGACGTAAGGTGCGTGATGGACAGACGGTGACCTAGCATAGAGAAGTGAATCCGCTCAAAGGGGGATTGGCCACTGTAAATCAGGTTCGTCTTCCGGGTTGGGGCTCTCGCGACTCACAGACCCAGTGGCTAGAGACGTTAGAGGTGGCGCCAACTCGAGTCCAGTGGCGCGGATGTTGTTCTTTGGGCGAGTTGTCTTCGAAGTAAGTGCATTTGATGACGCGGTTAGTGAGGGCTCTAAGGAAACTGTCTTGCTGATGACGCCTTACTCTCACTTGCGGCTCGGTTGGTTGTTTGCAAAGCTCAAACACCTTGACGTTGAATTTTTGACTATGGACGTACCTGTTTTTAGTAGTTAGGTCCCTTCCCGTCCCCTTCTGTTTTTCAACTCTCTAATCTTATACAGTGATTTTTTCCTTCATGATTGTGCGGCCGTTAAACATCAATGTGAACCACTGATGTATTGCTGTCTATGATAATGCAGTCCACTTAAGTTTCGCTGTTGAAAACGTGTCCGGATTTCTGGTCCCGGCAGCGGCAAATTTGTACACTGCTGGTGAGCTCATACAAGGGCGAAACTCGTATCTAATGCTACTTCTCAAGATGGGCTAACTGAAACGTCTATGAGAATGCGACAGCCGCGACCCGTTGTAGATAGTGTTCAGTTCATATGAACCAGAATCCCACATTAGTCAACAATCATTATTCATCTGAGGTATTAGGTCTTTCCCTGCACTAGACAATGCGTTACACTTGCGTCATATGTAATATTTTTACATAAAGCCGGGTTATGTCATTGGTGAGACATAGTTGTTTTGTTTAAGGAGCTTGTGTACACTCCAGGCATTTGTTAGTTAATGCGTTATCCGCAGTCCTAACTGATAATGGTCATCTTAATGGGTTTTTAAGGTGAATGAGTATGTACCATCTTGATGGGTGGGTCCAACTAATCACTGTACGTTTGTGCTCTTTTCTCAGATCGCTTTGATGGATGCTCCGGGACACAAAGACTTTGTCCCACGTGTGATTGGCGGAGCTTCTCAGGCTGATGTGGCTCTCCTGGTGGTCAACGCAACTAATGGGGAATTTGAAACTGGTTTCGGTCCAGGTGGTCAAACAAAAGAACATGCGCGACTAGCTCGTCTGTTAGGTGTGTCACGCCTTATTGTAGCTGTCAACAAAATGGACACTGTCAATTGGGATCGGATGCGTTTTGAAGCAATCAAAACGCAAATGACCAGTTTTCTTAAGGCGCTGAACCTGACCAACACCGTTTTCTGTCCCGTATCTGGCCTCACGGGTGTGAATGTTTTGCCCGCGGATGCAACTGGTGCTTGCAAAGTTTCCGACGACCCTGAAGTGAACAAATTGTGCGGTTGGTACACGGGACCGTGCCTTGTTGATATAATTGGTGAGCCCACTAATTGTTCTGATACATATTAGGTGTGACATTTGAATAGGGTGAAGAGAAGGTAGGTTAGCATGCGAATTCATTTCGCACGCTTATCAGTCAAAGCCTGTGGCCAGCGTGAAAACAAAAACGGTTTTTGAACGAAATGGAAAAATGCACTGGTTAATCTGTGTCGTGAGAGATATTCACAGCACCCGATGTGATATTCAGGGATGAAAAAACACGATTTCTTCCATCGTGAGATTTTTGTGCATCACCGATCCCACTGACATTGCTTCATACCTGTTTACTGTCCTGGCTAATGCCCGCAGATTTTGAAGGGTCGTAAAGCCATGTTCAGTAGCCGCCTCTGTGCGCTTAAAAAAAATAAACCTAATCTTTACTCACTGTGTGTTATTCTCGATCTAGATCTCTTGGTATGTTTTCTTATTTCATTTAAGAATTAGTTTTGTTCTTACGCTAACGGAGTTTGGAAAGCAAATCCACGTAGTAATTTGTATCACCTGCTTGTCCCGCTCAAGTGGCTCAAGAGGATTCTGTGTTTTAAAAGTGTGACATTTTTGACACGTACAAAAAAACTGGTTATTCTTTCTGTTTGTACGTTATTCCGTTCCGGGTTCACACGGATTTGGGCAGTGTGTGGAAAATTGAAGTTGATTTTAAAGGTACTGAAACATTTTTTGTTTTCCGGAAGTTCCTTAACTGTGGAAAAGTAAACCACAGACGCCTTCTCATTTTCCTCTGTATACCTTTGGAGATGGCCAAAAATGGAGGTCATCGGCTGTCTCTCTTCTTCAGCTGGTTGTGTCCTCATTAAGTTCTTGTAAACCGTCGAGAAAGTGTCGGTTGGATTGTCATAAGATCTGGACTTCAGAACTGTTATATCGCGGAACGACCGAGTGGATGCAATTGAACTGGAACGATTCCTACGACGCAGTGATATTGTACGCGCTGTTTTATCCGGAAGAGCCGATCCCCAAAGCCGACTACGAAGGGAAAACACTGGTCTCCAGAAAAAGAGCGTTTATTTTCTCAGTCTGAAGTTCCGAGTGCAGAAGTGCAATTACAAAATACACCTCTTGTTTTTTTATAGCTCGTCAAGCGATCGGGTGAAAAAGCAGGCTTATTAGCGTCTGGTATGTAAGTCGGCGCCAGAGATAAAAATATGATGGTACATTAGAGGAATTCGGATTTACAGAAAACGGTAAATGCTCATTACCAGTTAGTGAACAATTTTTTGGGAGAGTATGTGGCATCCCCAACAAAAACATAAATCGTTCCGTCTGCTATCATCGGGCGGACTTAAGCAGTGTTCTGCGCGTTCTTTCACCTAAAAGGTGAGTCAATGGTGTCACTTCTTTTTAAAGATTTTGTTGGTTCAGTGAAAGATTTGATGGAGGAAATTCTAAAATGTGAGAATGCGAACGAAGCATCCAGCGCCATGACTGTCTGTTTCGTTAGCAGTGGGTATGAAAATAACCTGAGTGACACGTGCAAGATTGACATTGGCTAGTGTGTAAATAGGAACATTTTCACAACCAAGACTTCCGACTGAGACAAACCCCTTCAAGAGGAACTCTAGAAACTTCATTAAACCAGTTCTCCGTAACCTCCTTAAATAGATCCCTGTTAACGTCAGCCGGGTCCAGAGCTTGTCACATTCACAGCTGTAGAGAAAACCAAGATCGTGGCCAGATCTGGATAACAGGTTGGCAGCACGTCATGCAAAAGAGGACAGCCATGCTGCTAAAAAGACAACAGTTCTTCAGCTTTCGCGACCATCTTTTTCAGAGCGAAAGTACTTTATGAGTGATCGTAGAGTTGATCAGCTATCCCATCAGGAAAGAAAGAACACTTCAACAAACGCTGCCCCTTTCTCATAGACAAGCAACTGTTGGACGTGGCTTTATTGCTAACAAAGTGAATACTGTGGGAACTTGAGATAAAAAGTGCATGGTCACGAAACATCTTATCTACCGTGTGATACATGACACCATTACCAAAATATAGCTCCCATGTGCCTCCAGTACCGGAAGCGAGCACCATAGAAACGTGGAAAGAGAAAATGTGGGTTAAGTGAGAAAACAAAGTGGACACAGTAGAGAACAGCAGAAGTTGAACAATTAATAAAAAGATAGACGAAGACTGAAGTCGATGTTGGGCCAACAACAAAAGCATCGTGAAAAGATCGATGCAGTCACTCCTAAAGTAAAGTCAAACAAACTACACTAAATGAAGCAGAGGAAAACAGAGGGTGTGTCAACCTGGTCACCTTTTTAGAAGAGTCAGACTGAAAGGCTGCGTTAAATAGTCACTTTCTAGTTACATTTATTCAAGTGATCTTCCTTTCTCCTAGTGCCGCCTGACTTTGTAAGATCTTGGTGTAGCTCACTTTGACGTGTTCTTCAATAACGCCCTTTGGGTAGTGACGGCACTAGAGTCATAAAAAAAGTGACTACCTAAGTACATCCATGTAAGCTTTGTGGATTTGTGCGGTTAGCTCCTTCGTGTCTACGTGTGCGGTGTGAAACAGTATTAGGGTGGGCTTTTAGATTTTTATAACGAGATCTTTCACATTTGGTACTTTCTGTTGGATAATTCAGGGTGTACTTTGTAGCCTCCAAGGGCAAAGTCCTTCTGCAAGACTGCTGTGTTTACGTTAATTTACTGTTGGATAGTGAAGTTGTAGAGGTTATTGACCAGTTTGTGCGCTTAGCAAATCTCATCAGTAACGGTGGAGATATAAAGAATGCAAGGGTAGAAGACGGGAACCGTTTTCAGGTATTTGGTCATCGATCTCTGCGTTCAGTCACTTGCATCGAGTGGCGCGAACAGGTAAACAGCGAAGATGCTAGGAAGCGAGTATTTGGTGATACTTACCAAATCAGTTCTATTATCGAATCTTGATGTTTCCACATAATTAGACGGTTGGGCCATGTATTAAGAATGTCAATTATTCGTTTGTCACACCGAACACTTTTTTGATGCTGCGATCGGCTGGCACAAGAGTCGGGGCAGACAGATGACGCCCCGAGATGGCGGCTGCGGAGGCTCAGTGGCGTGAGTGCTGTCGTTGTTTAGGCGGACTGTTTGTGAAGTGGATGCACCTAATGGCGCGGTGCAGCGAAAACCGTAATGAAGTTGTCGTGTTGGTGATGCCCTACTTTCAGTTGTAACTCGGTTGTTTGTTTTCAAGGTGTAGTCACCTTGATACTGGATTTTTTGAGTTTACGCCCAGCTGTTTTTATCAGTTAGACTTCTTTTTGTTCTTTTTTATTGGTTGGTGCTTGTTTTTTCTTCGTGGTTGTATGACAGTTAAACATCAGCTGGAGCCAGTGGTGTATTGCTGTCTTCGACGATGGTAAACATGCGAGAAAGGTGCGAATTTTAACAGTTTTGCCTCGTTTTGTCTCATGGGACTGACCCTGTTAGTCATCATTATGTGTAAATCAGTGGGCCGTTCTCACCGTTTTGATCTGTGAATGTTGGCCAGAAATTCGTATTACCGTTGTCTTATGCTCCGTTAATTTAACTACGAGAAACCTGAGATGCCTAAATGACATACAGATTGTATTTTGCGTGTTTATTTTTACAGACGCGATACCAGCTCCGGAACGTGCAGTAGATGGACCCTTTCGTTTCGTGGTTAGCGACATATTCAAACCGGACGGTTTAAGCGTTCCAGCTATTGCGGGTCGCGTAATATCTGGCGCCGTTTCTGCCGGTGTTGGTTTGGCTACGAGCCGTGTATTCTGCCAGCCGAGTGGATTGCCGGCCACTGTTAAGTCTATCAGATCGTTGTGCAACGTACGGTCGGGTTCGGAATCTGGCGATGGTAAGTTGGCAACGGAAATTTCTGTTCTTGTTGACCATGACGACATACCATGTATTTTGCTGTTTGAAAGATTGTTCGTGCTTCAGCCCCACCGAGTGTTAGTCTCCTCTTTGCTGGTGGGTGTTTTGTGTTCTGATTAGTGGTCAGGTCTGCTAGAGAGGCGTGTCTCACTGTGAACTGTTCAACGGCGGATAAAGTACACCACACAGTTCGCAGCAACATCACGTTTGCTAGACACACGTTATTGATGATTTTTACATCCAGTCCCTTTTCGCCTTCGTATCCAAAATCAGTCATCTATGACTCAACGACTTTCACATCTGATATTACAGAAGTGTCAAATTTGGTCATAATTTAAACTCTCCTTCGTGCCTGGCGCCACGCATTAGCTCGGGTCCCGTAGATACTTGATTGAGACCCGCCTTCACACTGCAGTTGACGATCGATTGAAAGAGCGGAACGCGCATAAAAGTTTGCGCATCGTTCACTTCGATCGTCTGAACCCGGTTGGGGGATGCACACAGTCATTGCCTGGTCGATCGGTTTTTTTTTCATAGGGGGACCCCCATACTGTCTGTCCGAAATTCGGGCCATTGTGCTACGATTGTATTCACTTGAGATGTATGTGAACTCGCGTCTATGTCATATCTCAGTGTTTATAATTATATACCCTGACCACCGTTCACATTATTCGTTAAGTGGATTAACTCTTTGTGAATTTCAGCAGGGAAAAGTGCGATCCTTCAGTTTAGGCCCGTTGGTTGTCAATCTAGATGGGCATTACTTAAGGTTATAACCAATATGAAACCGTGTACAAATGACTTGGTTTTGTCTCGTAACAAATGAAAAAGTCCATTTGTTTTATGAGCATGTTACACCACGGTTTTCCATGCGTAAAAAAGGGATTACTATAATGGAACCCCTGTTTAATATTCAGAAATCGGAACCGCGAAGCAGCGACTCGGGGTCTACAGTCTGTTGGAATCTGGTGACCAGTTGGGCCATTTGCAAACCGTTCGTATATCACTCAGCCTCCCAGTGTGTCCAATACATAACGTATGATACAAGGACGGTGACTACCAGATTCCTCGAAGGCGACTGCCCATATCTGCGTTTCACAAGGCGCGTTCCTGTGAGGGCTGCCATCTGTCAAGAACTAACTGTACTTTTAAGTGATGTCCAGTTATCAAACATGCCCCGCGCGTTCCTACTTGTTTCAATAGGTGGTCACTACATTGATCTGAGGTCAGCGTCTTCCGACTCCTCTGCTTAAGCGCTCGTCGGTGTGGAAATGCTTGTCATAGACTTCTGTTTCAATCACATCAGTAGGCATAGCTCTCCCTAGATGAAGCCGATTAAATCTGTCCCCATAAAGTTATACGAGAGTATTTCGAGATGATCGCACAGTCTGACCAACCTTCAGTCGAATGAATTCAACCGTCGAAAATGGCCCCAATCAGTCTGCGGTTTCTAGGACTGACTGCAGGTTCTATCTTACCCTTTGCCTGACGAACTCTTAGAAATAGAAGACGGCTTACAGGCTGTAAATTTGAGTACGGCGGTCGAGTGGCGTAAGTTTTACACCATTCCGTTCTTCCTCCACAAGGGCATTCATTTTAGAATTACTATTTCAAAGGCATTTTACCCTCTTCTGATTGCCCAATGTTGTGACTCTCAATCATATTCTCATCATTTTCCGACAGGCGAAGGAAGCGGCAATTTTTTGGACCAGGTGGTCAAATTCGCCTTTGCTGGTGACCAAGTTGCTCTTATTCTTACCGGAGTGGATCCGTTCCAATCGCTCGTTCCTGGGGACTTGCTCACCGACCCAGACAACCCGGTGTCCTTGGCAAGTCGCATCCAGGCCAAAATCCTTGTATTCTCTGTTCCGCAGCCTATTACACGAGGCTATCCCGTGAGTTGGATTTCACCAATAAATCATACTGTATATTAGGCAAACATGCCGTCTTGGTGTTGTCAACACAATCATACACATGATACGAACTACCGTATTGTCAGCTGTCGGTCAGGCGTTGTATGTGTGCGTTCTCGGACAAAAATGAACACGGTGGATTCCAACGACCAGCCCTCACAGTCCATACATGGACACAAGTACGGATAAAACAGGTGGCCGGGAACAGTTAGCGTCGATTAGCGGGCCCAGAACTTACTTGAAGAAGCTCACAGTTCCTTTTTGATTCACGGCATTTGCATCTACATCCACCCCTTTCCCACCACAGACCGTCCAGGTAAACTTGCTGAATACTGTTCATTCTTTGATTGATCGATTTTCACACGGACTTAGACTATCTGTCACCACATCGCCTGACTAGATATCAATTGGGCATGTCGTACACAATTCCCTGAAAGGTCCATCTGACCTATACTTCTACCTTGATGTGGTCGAGCTTGTGTGCTGTTCTGATCCGGCGAGCTGTGCTGACTAGGACAGGCAGACAGGCCAACATTGCTCACGTGATCAGTCCACCTAGTGTGGGCTAATTGGTGGAGACAAAGATGACCAAACACAGCAAATCGGCTGAAATTTATGCGAACAGGCCACGTTTCCGAACCACAGAGCAAAAGAGAATGCATACAAGCATTATATACCTTTCCTTTTAACGACAAACGAACGTCTTTTCGACGCCACAGATGACGCAAGCTGGTAAAGGCAATTCGTGCCCTTGCTATCCCCGCTGATTGATCATCAGCAACATTATGAGCTGTTCAGTCTTGAGTGGACTGCTTGCAGTGAAGGAAGTAGGGGTAGAAATGCCTCAGTCTCGAAGGTGCAAAGCGCATTCCATACAAACCAGCTCGGTCACTTACTCCGTTCAGCATGGTCTGCATGTTTTCGACAGAAGGGTTAAGTAAGACATTGTCACCCGTATATTCCAGATCGGTCAACCTAGCGCCAGGAAGAAGCTCAACACCAAACTCATTGGACTTCTCCAGAATGTTGCCCACGACAACACTGAACAAAAAGAAGGGACTCGGATGCCCGTGACGAACACCACCGGAAATAGTGAACATCCGAGACAGCTGTCCATAAATTCTCATCCTACTTGCAGAGTGAGCATGCAGTTATCTCAACAGATTCACGTATTTCCCCGGTACTTCCATGCAAATAAGACAGTTCTAGAGAACCTCACATGCAACTGAATCGAAAACAGCCTTTAGGTCTAACAAGATCACGACCGTCGGCTGCCTATCTGAGTACAGGGTAAAATGTAATCAACGCACTCTAGATCGGATCAAAATCCTGCCTGTTCGCGTGTTCGATTCTCTGGGCTTAGTGAGTCTACGTCAAAAGAGGCCAGTGAATAAATTGGACGCAACAAGTACTAAACTGATCCCTCTGTGGTTGTCACATAGAATTCGAGCCCTCTTTTTGAGAACGGGAATTGTTGTTGATAGGCTGCAGTCACGAAGTACCGCTTCAGTTTTCCGAGTCATCTGGAAGAGTTTCGTCAGTTTTGGTGCCAACCCCTCTCTGCCATCCTTGAAAAGAAGGAAGAGGAGGTCTGGACTAGAAGCCTTGTTATGTTTCAATAACTTAAGCTCCAGGACCACTTCTGTTTCCGACAGAAGGCTGTCTGGAACGCAATAACTAATTATTGAGGTCCCCTCATCCACATGTTTTGGTTGACACCAGCTTAACTGTTCTGAAAAATGTACGGCCCCGTGTCAAATCGGCACGATTGGCTGGTGACAAATGAACCATCTTTTTCGCATATGGTCGCACTTACACCGACTCGACGGCCAGTAAAATCACGAATCAGGGAAAGAAGCTTTCTGCTATTCCCAGATAACAAGTCTCTTTCCATCTCTCTCAACTGTTTGACCAAGTAGTGCTCACGGCCTCTGTACAAGCTTTTAGTCAGCCTGCGTTCAAGTTCTAGACGGTCGTCATCATACTAACAACCAGGCAGAATTGAGCGACGCTTTCACGTAAAGCTCGGTTGTTTGTTTGTGGGGTGTAGGCACCTTGATGTTGAATGTTCGAACATAGACGTAGCTATTTTTTTAGCGGTTAAGTACCTTCCCCTCCCCATCTGTTTGTCTCTTTTCTGTTCATCTACAGGGTTTGCTTCTCTTTGTGGTTGCGTGACATTTAAGCCGCACTGTGAATCGTCGATGTATTGTTGTCGATGATGTTAATGAGCGACGCTTGTTCGTAAGGTTTATCGACATGACGGAAATCCAATTCTGTCGAAACTGAACAGCTCGTTCGGAACATACCTCTTCATGGCATGCTTTCATAGCTACTGCGATTTGTTCTCAGAGTTCATTAGAATCACTCGTCTGACACGAACTGGGCGACCTGTTCCTAGTAGGCGTTTTTTAAACTCTCCCCCCGGATATCAGTTAAGTATCTTGCATTTACGGGCGTCTTCTGGTCCAATGACAAAACAAAATGGGCACGCACAGCAGCATGATCTAGGTCTTTGTGGTTGCTCCAAAAATACGACAGTCTTCAACAGGGTGGCACCACCTGCAACTGACTGCTATATAATCGAGCTGTATCCACGCCTGAAAAGTATGCAGAAGTCTCCATGTAACACAGTGCCTCTTCCTGTGTTGGAATGCGGTGCTCAAAATATGAAGACCGTAAGATGCGCACAGCCGAAGCAGTCTTTCGCCATTGTCAATGAGCTGTGTCTGGACACCAAACATACCTCCCAGCCACTTCTCTGAACAAAGACAACCAAGCTGAGTATTCAAATCGCCCACTAGTATGATTATGTTTGAATGTTCAGTCGGCCTCAGAAGGTCAACGAGGGCCTCAAAGAGCGCATCTTTGGTAGTATCCGAACGGTTATCCGTCGGAGTCTACGCTGATATAGTGAATGCACAGCGGTTTTCTAATATGCGTCGATAGGCCTTAACCGATGTATTGAGTCTGACAACACACAAGCGACTGTTCGCTGAGATCCAACCGAGTAAACACTGCTCTACTCGAGAACTCAGTGCGATTCCCAACTCGGCTTGACCACGAGATTCAGCCTCGGTGTCACTCTAAGAAAGAAGCGGTTGGATCGAAATAAATAGAATACGGTGCTAGGATCGTAGACTCGCGTCTCCGACACTCGCCTGACAGACTTGTCGGAGACTGCGAACGTTGAAGGCGTGAATGTTTACCAGTTGTCTTGGTTTCCGGAAACAGTTATCGCCCGAAGGCACATGGTAGATAGAAAACTTGAGGGGCAAAACGGAAGGTGTAACTCGTGGTGGGTGAATAATGTCACTGTCGGGAGAACGATAACCTCTGATAATTCCCGGTCGTTTATGCCGCGGAAGGGGATTGACTTGATGGACCCCACCCCGAGCTTTTGATTCAAAAGCCTGACCTGCGAGACAACAGGATACAGGGTTTTCTTGGTGACCCTACCCTGAGCCATTTACTCAAGAGTCTGATTCACTCGGCAGTAAAGGGCTCGCCTAGCCCGAGGGTGCAGTGAATAGGACATACGTCTGTTTCTGAACACTGCTGCGCGTAGTCGATGCATTCGAAGCTACATCAAGCTTTTGGGCGCTTTTCGATCGTATTGGATAATACGTTGGCGACCACGGTTAACCATTGGGCGATCGGAGTGCTCTTTATTCGATAATACTTTTTCTTAACCCTTTTCTTAATACGGAGGACAGCAATGCTGCAACTATAAAAATAATTCTGCTGTATGTGCAGAGAATCATGCTTCGTTACCTAAGCACTCTTACGCTATCAGCAGTGCGATTGTACTAACCCCGTTGGTCTGTCTGCCTGTCCTAGTCGGCACAGCTCGAAGGATGGAAACTGCACCCAAACCCGACCACTACATCAAGTTAGCGGTATAGTGCAGGCGCAATCACTGAGATCGCTGTTAAGTCGTTTCCCCCGGAGGTCGACTGTTTTGAAATTGCTGTTATTTTTTTCACTGCCACTGCTCGTTTTTATCTCATGCTAGTTGTGGCACTAATACAAGGTACTTATGCTTAACTGGTGTGTTGAGCATTGGGAACATGCTTGATACCATGTTTAGTCGTTGTCGCTAGAGCTAAGAAAACTGAGTTGTTGATCTTGTTGTCTAGATTTTCTTACTCATTATGCGTAAGCTTCGCTGATCTGAGAAAACATTTATCCAACCTCTTGTAGGTGATTTTCTACTACCACTGTACTAGCGTATCCGCCAACTTGGTCAAGCTCAAGTCGATGACCCACAAGGAAAACAAAATTGAAAAAACGATAAGGAAACCGAGGTACGTGAAACTGTTCACTTTGTTGTTGTCGCAGGTTGCGCTCGTCCCTAATCAGCACCATTTTGGTATCCACTGTATTTCAAATAAATATTCTGCATGTTTCGATTAACCGATATCCATTTGTATGGATGAACACTATTCATTTTGCATATGCAGGTGTCTGCAAAGTCACTGTACGGCCGACGTCGAAATAACCCTGGATCGTCCGGTTTGTTTGGAGGTTTATGACAAGTGTAAACCACTGGGCAGATTTATGCTTCGTGTAGGTGGTGAATCTATAGCCGGTGGAACAGTCACATCCGTGAGTTCGCTTTTTATTTTCTACCCTCTTTGCGTCACTCTCATCAACCTACTAAACGTTGTGTACTCATTTTAATCTCTGCAATGCCGAGTTACCACATAATGGTCTGTGATTCCCACTAATACCCCTCTGTCTTCCAATCGAAATACTTTAGTTCATTCCTACAGATCTTCCCATCTTATTGCACCTCTCAATACTCGCCTTTAATCATTTCAAGCTCACATCCCTCGTTTTGTAGCCAAGTAGATTCGATTGTCGGTTTACGTAGTCCAACTGTTACAATCAACCGCATGATCTTTGCATTATGAACAAGTGAGTTGTGTGCCCGTGCTGACAATCGCCTTGTGTGGCCTAACATAATGGGCGCATTGTGATGAGCTATCGACGCCCGATTGCCACAGCGCTTTTTCAGTGATCGGCTAGCACCAGGCTTTTTGTGTGTGTATGTTAACATTTGGCCGAAGCGACTGTTGCTCAGGTTGTAGGGTTGCCACACAAGTAACGTGACTTGTCTATCCGCCATTTGAAGGTGTCCACCCTTTACGCGACTGCTGCCATGTGACGTATGCACTAGGTGGTATTCTCTTAATGCCCAGACCACTTCACCTGATACAGTCGTGACAACCAGGACTGGAATCCGCACCCATGTAATCGGGCTAGTCGAGCACCATTCCTAGCGGGCTAGCGTGGATTGTTATGATCATGTGTTCGCGCATAATTGTGCGTTTCGATTAACTTTTAGCTGGATCTCTTGTGTCAGGTCTAGCCCTGTCTAAGCTTTATAATGAATGTACCGTACAATCAGCGACACTGTCGAAAAGCTCCCTTAATACAATGTTGGGTAAAGCATACCGGTTAACCAGATCACTGGCGGTGATAAACCACAGCAAGAGGGTCCCACATGTTAATTCGTGGAAGCCTTGATCGCCCCAGGGGATATGTGAGTTGATTTCGCCCTGATATCGATAGGGCTGCTCCTTCGCTTGCTTGAATCACTCAAAGTATTTGTGGGCATGGGTTTTTTACCGATCGGCGTACCTAATATACACCAGCAACCGTGGAAATACAAGAATTTTCAAGGCTAAGGCGGTTTCTATCGATTTCGGTCATTTCTAGTGACATGGATATCGTCCTGAAGCTTAATAGGTACATAAAGTGACAGCCAGGGCAGTGTTACTCCGGAGCTGCCGATCAGAGTGGAAGAAATAAACCGCGTTCACTTGCTTATCCATCAGTGTGTTCACTTGCACACGAGTGGCAACAACCAGTACACAACGATGAGCTTAGAATGTGATGGTGATGGTCAAGTGAGTCTATTCGCCCTGTTTTCAAAGATACACGGACTTAGATGATGTACTGAAGATGTAAACTAACCGCCCGCGGAACCGAGCGTTTTTTGCGTAAGACAACGGGCGACTTGGCCTATATGTGAAGACAGCAGTCAGCGGAAGCTTGACTGGAGAGTCCGTGACTCAGCCTCTGGCTAAGACGTATTGCAACGATTGGACTGAACAACGTAACCAGAAACAGTTAACGCACCGGGGCAATAGAAACCACAAAAACTAGTTTTCTCACAGAGAACATATTATTCCCGCTTACGAATCGGCTGTTTGTTCGCATGACGTGTTAATTAATCTGGACTTAACTATACGATGTTTAGTTACCAAATATCGTTTTTCCCCTTCTGATATCTGTCAACCATAATTTATTGATGCCATGGTCCATGCAGACCACCGGCGTACTGTTATCGGTGATATTTGAAATTATCAAAGTATACCAGCGAGAGGCAAATCAACCGCCACTCTAGTCATTTCATAAGCAGACCGGGGTTTGATTCTTGGTTTGGGCAAAGATGGTGATCTGGAATAAGAATAAGCATTCATCCGGGTACCCGCTCGTAGCTGTTCAAACACAAAAGCGTTTGTCGAGCACCCATCGAAATTCTTTAAAAAGTTGACGCGCATATCGGCCTCGAAGTTTTAGTTTTTACAGTGTTGTGCATCAATCGTGTAAAAACGTGTTGTTACTAGTCCAAATGTTTCTATTCATTGTTCACAGGTTTTGCCCCCCAAAAAGAATCGTTTGGCTGACATGTGAAATGTTAAAATCCATAAACCCCTACTTCGTACCACCTTATCGTCTTTCAAATGTTTAACGTGAGCCTGCAAATACATCGTCCATGATTAACTATGTCTGTTTTTTCAATAACTCGTGATCCGGCTCACAGTGGACGCTAAGCAAGGTTAATTAGACAAAACAGGCAGATTTAGTTTGGATCATAAATGTCGTCCAACAGTTGTGGTTGCACTTCCATACTTGTGAGCTGAATACTGTCCCATTAAGGAAACAGAAATAATGGGAGCAGTTGAGGCTCTAACCGCGTGAATAGAGTGGTAATCGGCGTCCTGTACGGCTCGTACCAGCTTGTAGTGTCATTGTATTCGCAAAGATTGAAGCCAGATATCAAGCCGCAGTGTTCCACTGATCACAACACACCCTACCATCTCGCATGGTAAAGTGACGCCAAGTAAGTGGCATAGTCCGTTTGCTAGGTTGAGATGTTTAATTTTGTGAACGAACGCCAGATGTCTCAGTGTGCTGATGGGAGGAGGAAAGCTGTGTGCGATACGGCAGTCAGTCACTTTGGTGAAATTTTTTGTCGGCTGGTATGACGGATTGCAATGAACCGGATTAAGTTTGTATCTAGTCTGTCGGACACTTGATACATGTCGCGGATTGCCACAACCTACTGGTATAAGCTTCAGCCGTCAACCTGCCAGCGTGTCCTGCGATAGGCCAGTGTTTGTCCAATTGTTAGGTGTACGCTTCGCGTAGTAGGTTGAATTTTGCATAGTGGTCAATTAGTAACATTGTCGGATTGCTAGAACTGGCGGACGTCGATGAAGCGGGGTTGATTCGGTGAAATTCCCTAAACTTCGGCTTACCGAGTGTAAATTAGTGAACTTAAGTGGAGCCACTCAGAGAGGTGGAGGTTGACGTCTGACATTATCCTATTTATCGTTCCTGTGCTTACCAATTTGCACTTAGTTGCGGGGGAAGTTGCATCGGCAGGATCAGGGGACACTTGCCCTTCAAAGTTTCAGTAGAAGAAACAATGCAACTGTTCTTTCGTAATTCTATTCCTGGGACCAATGACGATGTCCAGCATCTAATTGAAGAAGGCAACGGAGAAAACGCATAATAAGACAAGCGCATTATTGTTTCCGTCCCTGGGTTCTCGTTTGATTCGGAATGTACCATTTGAACAACACAATTGCCGTACCGCTTGTGAAGTTCCTTTTTAAACTACTTTGCCAACACCTTCAAAACTCAGGTTATTCCTCGTATGGTGATATTCTGACTCAATAGGGGAATTCTGTTCGATCGCGGTGGATTGGTCTAGTGACTTTCGAAGGTCACCAAATTTAACTGCACTTGACTTCTCTCCATGCATGAGTTTTGTGCCATGTCTCCTCTAATCAGACGCTGATTATCGTGAAGGTAAAGGCAGTTTCAACAGTAAAGATGGTCTTTTACTAACCTGAGTTGCCGGATACCTACTATCTGGAGCCAATGTGCAAAGTCCAATCGCCTTTTTTTTACACACCTTTCAGAGCAGTCGCTGAAGAAAAATCAGGGATGCAATCCTCGGTATCCTGAGTATCCACTAGGCTGACTTCAAACTCGCAAAAGGTCGCTGATTAGATTTACTCCTAGACATTCCGAGATTTGAACGTACAATCATTGTTGCATTCCTCTCCATCTCTTCCGTTGTCATTGTTCTTCGTTCGGGTAACCGTTATCCTCAATTCAAAGAACATATTTTGAAGAATCGCGGTTTTAGACGCACCAATTTCAAAACCATTAATCCCCGCTTCTTTAAGGCGGTAAAGTTTGAATTCGCCACGCGCAATCGGTGAATTCAAGTTTGGGGAATTTTGTCGAATCAACCCCGTTTCATCAACGTCCGCCAACTCTAGCAATCCGACAATGTTACTAATTGACCACTATGCAAAATTCAACCTACTACGCGAAGCGTACACCTAACAATTGGACAAACACTGGCCTATCGCAGGACACGCTGGCAGGTTGACGGCTGAAGCTTATACCAGTAGGTTGTGGCAATCCGCGACATGTATCGAGTGTCCGACAAACCAAATACAAAATTAAGCCAGTTTGTCACAATCTTTCATATTGGCCAGCAAAAGCTGCTACATGATGTCACATATCGTGAACAGCCTGCCACCTGGAGTAAGAGATTTTCCAGTAAATGTGCACATGGGCAAACAGCTAGTTAATGAGGTCACTCTACTGTGCTGTTCATGCTGCCTCCTGGATCCAGATAAATATGGTAAGAGCAGTGCTAAATGAGGTTACCGGGTCCATTGTCTGTCGTTCGTTCCAGCAGCACGTGGGGATTGCGCATGAACTGTAAATCGCGACAGCTCACTGGAGGGCTTTGTAATCAGATCGTACCTGTCTCACTGTTCGTCCCGAAGTGAATTCTAATCTTCGTACGCTGCTCAGAATTGCACACTGAAGTGTGTTGTTAATAAGCTGTCCCGACCGGTTTTATCCTCTCTGCAGTGACTCATCTGAACGGGTTCCAGTAGTTCCTATCTTGGAAGATAGTGCCTTGACAAACGTGTAGACTATAAATGAATAAACCCCAATTTTAATGGGCAGCCAAACTGTACAGTCTTTAAGACGGCCGATTGACGATAAGGATTGAAAATATCTCTGCAATGCACGGTGTGAATGAGGTCGAAATTTAAAGCAGTGCTTTATACCAATATTTTAGAGAAATCTCATAGTGATCACGGTGCCTTTAGCCTCTGTTAGTTTGTCACCAAGGTTCTCGTGATGAAGTTAGTTTTCAAATGTCGCCTTCGTAACAGCACGGTATGTCAAGCGCCACTTCATCGAGACTGGTCTCATGTGCAGTATTTAAATTATCCAGCCATGCAAGGTGAGCTGTAATATTGCGTTTCAGTCGCCTCGGGTTGTCTATATAAGGAGTGTCACTTTTGCTAATGTGGTCACGATTACAGCCTCCTGGTGGAGGCCACGCGAGTTGGCTAGAACGTGGAATATTGCAATTTATTCGCAACCGCGTGTTATATTCAATTCCACGGTTTGCAAGCTTTTTATTTAGAAGGTTGGGGTCACGTGGTTGATTTTTACCTGGGGCGGATGGGGCAGGAAACCCCTGCCTAATAATTACCAAAGGGACTGTATGATCTACGTGACTCATAAACGAACGCGATTAAAAATTTGAGTTGTCGTGGCCCCAAAAAAAGACTGACTCGGGAAGTTGTTTATTTTTGGACATTTGTTACAAGGTATGCGAAAATATACAACCGCAAACGTTATTTTGCACGATTGGCGTGTACCCGCATTCGTTGGCAGTCTCTTTGTCAGCACGTTCCGCGTAGTAAACATACGCGTTTCCGGTCAATGCTCCCAGCTCCTGATCATCCAACGGTTGAGAACTTTCAGTACGTCCAACTAATGCCATACTACTTATTAGCGAGATCATATACCATATAAGTCCTGATTATATCTCGTGTTACATTCCAGCTTCACATCACTGTTTATTAGATGAAACACTTCTTGCCTAAAACAACCTAACTGTAGATGTTAACATATAGTTTTGAATGGCGTAATGATGATAAGGGTCAGATTGCGTCCAGCTGTTGAGCGTGGCAGCCCACATTGACTTGAACACAGTGCTACGTGGCACACGACTTTTCTTCGGTATGTCCCTAGCATTCGTATATGCACATGTCCGTCTGTACAATTGAACAACTGATTGTATGGTATTTTCCGCATCATCTTGCTTAGTCGCTTGCGATAACTTTGTCTGAACTGTTTTAGAGTGTTTACCACTTTTCTCGCCAAGATACATTGATAAAACGTTACTGCTTCATCTGTACCTTTTCCAGTTTAGGATATCCAGATGTCACTGTGCAGTTATTCGACGTCAGCTTAAGATGTTTCAAGAGGTCACTGATGTTTCTTCGTATCTCCCGAGGGGATGTATACTACGTGAACTGTAGTAGAGTAAGGAGTGAAAACAGATGTCACGCTGATACGCGAAAGCCTACAACGATAAGCGTTCTAATAGAGTCAAGTTAGCGAACACTTATTACACGACTGGAGCATGGATATATGAAAAAAAACGGAGTGCGCGTTCTGTTTGGACCACATCTCTCCTGTTCGCACCCCAGGTATGTTCCCACCACAATGTTCCACTACCGTTTGCCGACCGGACCCAGTCAGAATGCCTGTTAGTGCAATGTTTCGGTTTTCATATCACCGACTCACCTAGTTTGGACAATCCGGTTACATAGAACAACATCATAGAAGTTCTTTGGGTAATTTTAGACTGACGCCGAGTCGTGGCAAAGTGGCATCGACACACCCAAGTAAAAAAGATAGACAAAGCAGTTTTTAGGCACCAAAATCCCCAGCGATAATTTGTTTTAGGAATTATTTGGAAGAAAAGGGTCCGTCTTGATGCTACGGAGAGCCGAGGTAAAATTATGGCACCGTTCGCTTGAGTTCACTTGGTTGGAACAAGCTTGCTATGATAATTGACGATGCTTGTACAATTTGCGGTCAGATTTTCAACAAAAATGACAAGTAGCATCTAAACTCCGACCGGTGCGCGACCGTTCAAAAAGGACAGCGTAGTGCGCACGAAAGACGGTGCATCAAAACACCAACGATGGGGGATGATCTAGTGGGACTATTTTTGACCATCTTGCAATAAACCCCTTGCCTATATCTACAACCGGATAGGTGTAGCTTGTTGAAAAACAAAACAGCTTAGAACAGGATTTATTACATATGTACAAGTGATTTGCTGTTTGGGAGTTCGATCACGTCAGGTATCTGTCCGCCATAAGCGAGAGGAATTCCAAGCTTCGAGCTTGCGCGCTGTCAGACAGCACGTGTAGTGGATTGCCAGAGTTCAGTTCCGGGATACTAATGTGCGCTGGAATATAAGTTTAAAGATTGTGGCACCTCAATGTACTGATGATGAGATTATGAGAGTTGGTTATACAGCAAGCAAGTAACAAAACAGTGGCGATAGCGAAAACCTTTTTACAGTTGTCTAAAACGTGAATCTTGTGATTGCCACACAATCTTGCTATTCTGGTCTAATGATGACCTCGACTGAAATAAAATCCAGTGAACCGGCCCTGTCTGTTGGTACATTAGATCATCGTGATCTGTAGGGGGATAAAGTTTTGTGGAGGCTAGATGCATCTTTATTCCACAAACAAATCCGTTAGGATAGGTTGATTTGCGCATGTGTAGACAATCCTCACTGATGTATTTCGTAGGTTGTGTGCTGCAAAAGGTGGGTACAGCGCAAGCAACAGGATCGTGTGAGGAATGGCGTTCGCACCGTCATGGCCAGGAGGTCAAATGAGTCCGCAAAAGGGCATGCATGAGTGTGAAAAAAGTCGTCAGCTCGAGCCTTTGTGGCTGCAACCAATGCGCGGTTAACCTGAAGTAGCCGTTACGGCTTAATCAGAGTAAGTATAATAAAGCTGCGTACGTCTGTCTCTAAGATCGGCCCGTCCTTCAATGTGCTCGTATGAATCCTATGATAATGGTATAGGTACACTTCGGTCGAGTATACAGCGTCTGCCATCCGAAATGTTTTTGATTTCATTGCCAGAACGTCAGTGGTCAGACCAGCAGTGACAGAAGTCGGACCAAGTAGACCGGATCGGAGCTGTGAGTTAACGCTAATGAAACGGCATTTACCCAATCAAAGTAGAGTGCTACAGCGTGTTTACGCGGCATTAACTAAAAAGAACTGAGTGAGAATTGCGTTGATGCGATTTTCTGTGGCAAAATTGGGAACTCGACAGTAGTAAACGCAGTTAGTGGACAAAGAAAATAGTTTTGATCGTAAAACATCGAACATTCGGCTTATCAGGAGTCAAGGAACAAACTAGCGGGTGCAACGAGACTTGGGTGCATATATGCATCAGATTACACACACCTGAAGAGTTTACCAGCAATCAGACGAGGCACCGACTGCGTCAATGGATGGCCAGAAACAGCAGACTGTATGTTGGTGTAGCTTACCCCACCTGATGTGGACAGACGGATCATCGCATAATGTTCCCAACACGACGCTCCACCATGGATCGGTGAAGGCAACCTAGAAACTAGTGGTTAAATACGTGACTGGTATTACTGAGATAGCCGATTAGAATCCCGTTCAAACCGTTTCTATCTGATGAGCCAAAGGAACGAAATAGACTGACGTTTTGTGAATGCGCCTTATGGGTCGATACCGTACTTCGTAGAACAGATTTTGATCAAACAGACCACATTAGGAACACTAACACTGACAAGTTTCGAAAACTCATTTCCCTACGTGTAAACACTAATAGCCAGCCAATTGCAACCACAGAAAGCGATCAAACGGGATGATATGGAACTAAGATCGGTGATCCCAGCGGCACTAAGGCAAAGTACATGGTGGCTGACAGGACATACATACATGCACTGGAAGAAAGACTCACCGTTGAATTTAGCATGAAGAACCAAAGCCCCTTGAGCCAAAGCGTTTTGTGAAAGCGTTTCCAGTAGCCGCACGTCCCATATATAATCGATATAGTTGTCTAAACAATCCAGAGTAACAGCATTTAGAGTTCCACCACAAGCACCACGGGGTTTTTCCACAGTACGTTTTGTGGTTTGCGTGGGTTTAACACCGGGCTTGTTTTCATTTGACACACCGTTTGGTTCCGCACATGACGGCGTGCTTTCCAGTGTTGAGTCCAGCCGCTTTGCAATTAGTTGAAGTCCCAAACCGATAAGAGAGCCCCCCGGGACCAACTGGCATAAAATAACGGATTCGGCGAACAGGTCTAGTGTTCTACATGTGTGTACCAATCGGGATATGAACTGAAACGATAAATTAAAGCAAATCATAGAGTATCGGCCACCAGGTGAAGAACAAAGGAATATCCAAGTGAAATCTTTCCGATACTCAATCTCAAACCAATATTAGATCGTGTCGGTTTCGTCGTTGGCTAAATCCATAGGAAATGGTCGAACAGGGCTGCGAACGGGAAGCCATAGTGGGTTACCGTAACACTTGCAGCTTACCAGTTTTACAGTCCGGAAGGATACGGTCTAAATCGCTGTTGACACACACTCGTTACTACCAAGTTAGTATAACTATGAGTGTTGGATAAGCGAACGATAAGACGTTTTGGTTCAGGTAACAGAGTTCATGAACATATTCTGATGAAGGATCACAAAAGCTCACAAATTCAATTTGCGTACATTTCTTCATAATAACTGTGTTCTGCCCTGAGCAGGGTTAATACAGTCGCTTCCCAAACGCAGGAACCAGCCCTAAAACGTCTACATCCTGCCTATAGCGTACATTTCGAAAACGATTAAGCGTCGGCGACAAGGCAATTCAAACAACTCCCTATAGTCCCGGAGTGCTCGTTAGTTCATAGCAAAACTTGAGTCACAGATTTTGACTGTTAAATACACCTGTTCAAAACTTTCATACGTAGATAGGTATATCCACTGACTCGTTTCAGAAAGAACCGTTAGACTTGCAGTTCGTTCTTGCTGAACTTCTGCCCACGTTTTTGTGGAACGAACCTGCTGATCACCGCAGCACTAGTCGAATTATTAAAACCAAACGTTCAGCCCCCATCGTTTGCGATAACTACTCAGGCTGCTAGTGACGGTATACAGTAACTACAGTCGACAACTGAGTGTTCGGGATTTATCAGTCTAAATTTGAAACCGTTGAGCAATGTCGATAAAAGCTCGCGCGCGCCACAATAATAAATACGGTTTCTGTTTGCACGCCCAAATGTTTGTGTTTAAATCAAGGCAGATTACGGTGTGTACTCACATGTTCGCAACAGATGAACGAGGGTATAGGCCGAATAAAAGAATTCGTTGCCAGTGCGCAAATTTCCAAATAGGTCAACAATGCATATCGATACTGCTCACGTGCGAATTCCAACTCGGCTCGGAGCAAAAGCCAATCTAAACGGTCCGGTTGCGTAGTGAGGGCAGTGATAAGTACTTCAAGCAGCAGATCGCAAACCACCTCCGATGGCAGCTGCAATAGAAATTTTTACACAAAAAACGCCAACATGAATGCTATCATAAGATTCAGGCAACGGGGCCAGGCTGCAACGTCTTCGTGTAATTCAAAAACCTAGCTAATCGGAAATTATTCATCGGACAGGAAGGCAATCATAACCGTACTAATTACAGTTATACCAGAACCGGTTCATAATGGGAATACTTATTTTGTTAAACTACCTGGGAATTCAACGGGATTTCCTTGGGCCACAAGTTGCTGAATAGCAAAAAGTCGGTCGACGGTCCAGAGCCCAACTCAATGCTGTCGACTGTATGTGCACGTGCAGGTTCCCCCGAAGATACCGGATCCCATCGGGAACGTTTCCGTCTTGCAGACCGATGTTCGGATGGCTTTTCCGGTTCCGAATCTGCTTCCAGTTTAGTCGATTCCGATTTCTGGCGGGCAGTCTCTTCCACAATGTTTAAACTGGCAGCTTCTTCGGCCGATCTAACTAGTTTTGGCAAACAGATAGACGGAGAAACTGCTCGGGTAACGTGCGTCAGACAGGCGATCAAACAGTTTAATAAACATAGGCTGATTGGTGGTTTCCGTGAAAACCCCTCCGTTATTTTCCATCGACTGTCAGTAGAAGAATGCAGTCCACATTGAACTGTTTGCCCAGAATGGGCGAGCGACTGTGCCACCAAAAGCAGGGTGGTGAGCTGGATTTGTGAACGTCCGTTCTTTGGATCTTAAAAACGGCAGATGAACAAATGAGGTGTGTATAGATAAGAATACGCAAGGGTGAGACTCTGAGCTGGTGACAACATATGCAGTTATATATATATTCAAAATGGAAAATCCTGACCGGTATAACTTAAGCTGTCACAGCATAATCAAATCTTTTGGGTGTATAAGTCTGAAGCTCGGCTTATCGAATACAAAGCGGTTGGCCAGAAGTACAGACAATTAACTCATACTACGCTTATTTCCAGCACAGTACAATAGATAGACCGTCCTCTGGATGATCTGTTTAACAGCAAACTGGTGGAGATTTAAAGCTTAACATGTTTGTGCATTAGAGATAGGGACGAAGCTGCGACGTATCACTCGCCCAAAACTCACCCATGGTAGAACCGCTCACACCGTCGTGGGTCTTTTGCTCCGCAGATGCCAGTTCGGGAATCAGACATCCGAAAATGATTAGATTCCACAAGTTGTTAATGGAACTAATCAATGAACTCGCCGGGGATCGTTGCGGGGAGGCTGATTGCAGCTCGTTTTTCTCATCAACCGAGTTGGAAGTTTTGGTTCTATGTGATTCCAGTGAGGTGGCAGCTCTGTGGAGCCTCAGTAAGGCCCGAATCAGTTCCAATGGCCCCAAATACATACCACGAGAAGGTAGAGCCCCCCTTGGGAGACCAGATGTTGCTGACTTATTTTGTTTCGCAGTGGGAAGCAGAAAATAATGCTCCTAAGGTAATGGATATAAGAAGGCACCGAATGAAGCCAATGTGACCTAAATGACGACCAAGATTCACAAAAAATATGAAAAATGAAGACTTCCTGCAGCTTCTTTTTGTGGAAATTTTACCTAAATGACACCTAATATACCCAGTAGATAAGAAACTACGAGTAATTGTTCACAAACTTGCAACCAAAACACTAATAATGCGGCATCGCAGATCTTGTTGATGATACGCTCTGAGTCACAACAGCGTTTACTATCAGAGCTAGACCGAGTCTTGTGTGCACCTTACTGTCACCGGACGCAAGTTCGGATCTCTGACAGACGAGCGACATTGGTTTGTAAATCAGCGGTTCAGTATGCAGGCATGTTCATCGAATAAACAGATACGGAAAATAAACGCCAGTATTATCAGTGTAGTGAATTTAAGGGAAGGAAAAAAACGAGTTCTTTTTATTAGAGCTCCGCATCCACTCAGACGATACTACTACGTAGGATATGGTGTGTAAAGACTCGCTGCAATGCAGTTTCCACTATCTCAACGAGAACACACTTGTTTTCAGATAGACTGCTACCCGATGATGTTCAAACTCTCTTCGATTAGTGACAGAAGTGAACACGCTCTGGCGGAAGCTAAACGACTCTAATTCGGGACATACACAACCCCACAGATCTCAACAAACCCAAACGAAAGCCATAGATGTCGAGGGACCTGATCACTATATAAAAAACTACGCATTACTCTTACTGTGACAGCGTCGGCGTTCAAGTGTGGCACAAGGTTGAATGTAAGATGTACATGTATATGCAATGGAGATTTGGCATGTCATCTCTGTTGCTAGTAGGTCATTCGATAGACCGATTCATCTGGTATGAATCTATTTTTGCACAGTCTGTTATAAGCTTACCCCGCTTATATGGACGGTTAAAAACATGCCATTAATGCTGACAAACAACGCGGAGTCAAGCGGTCTAATTGCAACCGTTAATTATGTTAGACGGTCACCTAGTTCTGCTGAGAAACACAAACCACGAATGATGGAAATATCTCACCATTAACGGTGAACTTTGTCAGCATTTCCTCGGGATGGGCAGACTCTGCCAGTATGGTGGCCCCATTTCACAGGCTTCATCGGTTCGGATACGTCGTATGTATGCGAACTCACGAATCACTACGTTCACATGTGCTGGGTCATTCTAGAAGCGATAGTCCGGTGACTAGTGTAAGACCTGGGTTGGAAACAAAGAGGCTCGGTTTAACAGGGCATTTCCAGCCTTTTAGCTGGAAGTTAAGGGAAAGTGAGTCTCAGTGGTTAGCGACGCCCTCGAACGTGACAAAAAATTGTCAACGGTTTAGCAGTTCCTCATACTGGTGACTGCTATCCAATCTTTCACATTATGAGGTGTGCTACAGACGTCAGCCGTTGTGTGTACTAAAATATCGAATGAAGTTTTTGCTGTTAGCATAAGCCAACCAAAGTTAAGAAGTGAGGCAGAAAATGTGGACGGTCGGTAAATCAAAAACGGTTAGATCGAAGGTTAAACTTTAACTTGGAAAACCACCGTTCGACAAACTCAAGTTCGATTTATGACTGGCGCAAAAGGTTCTTTTGACATGGCGTGACTTCGAATCCTAGAAGGTAAAATACGGTCCAATTAAAAACCTTGATTACTCGGCATGCTCGGAGGGAATCAGTGACCACAACCTGACGGGGTAGAACCGATTGGTAGATCTGGTAGATTAAACGAGATACTTACTGTAGGTCATATGAAGGGAAACGAGTGGGCGGCCGCAGAGCTGCTTACACACGACTGTGACTCAAGTTATGAAAATGACAATTGTTGAGGTCGCAAAAGACGCTTGACCCTGGAAATTTTTTAATGTACGTATGTGGAAACAAAACAACGAACGGAAACACTACTTTCGCATGGTTGACGTGTACTGGCACCCAGTGGGCAGCAGCGCATGTACACACTTCCATCAGCTGCTTCTGGTCCCTTTCTGGTGTTGAGATCTACTCTCTACTTCCTGAACGTACGACTCGTGCTATACTACTCCCGAACGAGGCTGTATGTTGTACAACAATATCTAGTTCCCATCCGGTGAAGCGTTCCGGTAGACAAATAATGGTAAATGTGCCTCTTTCAAAAGCACAAATGCCAGAATTCAACCACCGGTCGGAACAAAGATATGCACCAGTGCTGAGGGCTAGCAAGAGAGTCGTCACTTGGATAAAGTGATTTCAATCGGCATGAATTGGTTGAACAGTTTATTGGGATGTCGCTAGTGCTCTTTTACTGTGCAGCCTACGTGGGATAAATAGCGTCAAGTAGCGTGAAAACTGAAACCTTTCTAGTTGTGAGCCACTTGAGTATGAGCGAACGGAAGTTCAATTCGATGAAATAATACCATTATGCATCTGAATTTTTTGGAACGTACAACGTTGCACCGATCAAAATAGTTTGTAGATAATCGGAGGCTAAATCTGTTACAAGTATAATACCTCAACATCATGCCAAACGAGAAATGTTGAGTTTCCGGCATCTCTCCCTGACTTTTAAAGAGCGAAAGGGGGTGTTACAACACCAGTAAGATGGATCAATTTGAAAGTAAGGATGAGTAACCTAAATAATCCACACTCGTCTCATACGCATGTGAAGACGAGTTCAAATCACGGTCCAGAAGAAGGAGACCAGAGCTACCCAGAAGCGGATCCAGCTAAACAGTTCGGCTGGACTCTTCAAAACGCGAGGCCCAAAGTCAAGTCCCAACCTGAAAACTAAAGAACCGATTGTTGTTTGGAATATAATCCATTCGATTTGAGATAGTGAATAAAATAGAGTAAAAACAATGGATATAGTTCGTAGACTTGATTGGCCGGTAATATGTAACAGTAAACGATTCGCAGAATCAAGCTCATACTTCATTAGGTGTGCACCATTGTAGTCCTAACAGCGTAGACTACGCACGATAAACAGCCTAGTATCACGGTGATTAGTCCATATTACCCTTTGGAAGCTGACAAAATTGAGAGATAGGGGAGGGGAGTGGACTGTGGAGTCTAGTCAGTGACATTTGCCTCAATTGCTGGCGTACAGTTGTTACTATTATAGTCTCTCATATCGATTGAAAAGATCTACAAGATTTTGGATAAATTCACTGTCACGCGATATAAAGGGAGGACAAAACAATTTAGCCTCTCAGAGATGCACTGAAAACACACGTGTAGCGACGGAGTAATCATAGCGGAAAATGTAGCAGGTTAGACGTAGGTTCACTAGCGTAATGTGTGGCCATTCCAATTGAATTCCACTACAGTAAATAAAAGTATCTACTCACACCACAACGTCAGACTCCGCAATGCGCCAATATCCTTGTTTGCATTAGTTACTTTTTGGCTTTACTCAATCCGACTGTGATCACTAAAGGCCAACGCTACTGTCTAAATGACGGGCTGTTTAAAGTGTTCTAATTGGCTGAACGTCCGTTGATACCAGTCGTCTTTGGTTGAAGTAGCACCACAATATGGAAACCGCGAGCAGAATATAAATAGAATCCGGCCTAGTTGAAACAAAAACCTAACTCACATGGTTCATCAGTAAAAAGCAGGAAGCAGCGCTGACAAGCTGTGTAGACAAACCAGGTGTGAAAGACGCCGACATCTTCGATTCCAAGTCTGAGGCGTTAGAATAGAGCCCGGCGGCCTGAAACAAACACGATTTAGCTCGTCGTGAGAGTTCGCTGAAATGAAAACGACGAGCCGGGGATTTCTGCACAACTCCAGATGACTCTGTGTCATCAGAAAATGAATACAAACCAAAGTCGGAGACCGGATTCAGCACTTCCTGAAAAATTGGAAATAAACCCAAAGTGAACGGCGAATTCGAAAGGTCATGACAATATACACACTGGCCAATAACATTCAACACTTACTAGCAACTCGTGCAAAAGAAGCTCGTGATGAATGGCAGCACGGAGCAACTTGAACGATTCGGAACTACGTCCTGAAAGATGCGGACCAGTTAGGCTGGCAAGACCATTAAGAGAGGCGAGTAGAAGTGAACGGATGTGACCAAAGTCAGGGGTTTGTTGTAATTGAAGTGAGATAGATGCTTTGGCCAACTGCACCAAAATCACACACAGTGTGGCCGTGTTATGATCCCGGTTGGAGAGCAACAGATCGATTGGACTATCTTCCTGGGTGCCAGAAGGTGAATAATAAAAAGGGAATAACAAAAATGAGTAATAAAAGCAAGAAAAAAAACACCTATTTGATACCAAGGTTTATTTACACCAACTGTTGAAGATAGATCAGCAGAGGCGAGCAGTACACCCCCTGGATTACCACAACCCGGTGGTACACGGCTATGGCCCAAATAAGCACAATGAGATAGAATAGAAGGTCAACAGCGCTAAGCAATGAGATAGATAGAAATCTCAACAGGAATGAAAGAAACCGAATTGGTTTTGCAGTGGAAAAATGGCACATTCTCTCAAGCAATCGACAGGTGGATTTGAAGAGTGTTAAAAATGGGAATAACAGCATTCTATTTTGGTCAGTGCAGGAGGAAACGGTCACGATGTTTGATAACTGATTTGTCGATTACTGCTAAAAATTTACATAATGTGAACTGTTTGCCAGAATTTCAATGGTATAGTCGACTAATAAACCCGAGATGTGACTTCAAACCGGGAGAATTCGACAACTGTACGATTGCATTTGGAGCAGGACTGCCTGAAAAGTACTTGTTGCTCTAAGCAGGCTGTTCGATCCACTACAATCTTAAACGTGAGCGAAAAGGCAATGAAACATATGTATATATACGTATATGTGGGAAGATAAAAATAGCACCAGTTTTACTGGCGGTGACCACCGTTCCTAAGGTCATCTGCTTAGAACTATATTCCGAAGTGAAATACAAACATCCCTTAGTAAATGATGTCACATTTGCCTTAACGGCGATAGACTGTGCCACTGCATACATACACCATTTCACCCGACTCTACAGGTTCGTTACGCCCAGTATACTGATCACCAATGACTAAAAATTAGACGGACTGCTGGAATGCGGAAAGTAGATAGACCTGTAGTTTGTGTACTCGAATGTGGATCAAAACGAGTGTGATAAGATTCTTGTGGGGATTACAGGTAGGTGGATGACAGCATACTTCTACTGAAAATCATATGGCGTGATCACAGGAAGTTCGTGAGACGTATGCGCGCAAACGATTTGATCCCAAAATCAAGTATTTAATGCGAAAGTGAGTTTTCTGCAACAGCCCATACATTGTGGAGAACAACAGGCAAGTATGGCTTCAGTCTTAGAAGAGCATTCGAAGTGTCACTGGTGATTACACAGCACAAACAGACGCGAATTAATCATCATCATAGACAGCAATACATCAGTGGTTAACACTAATGCTTAACTGCCACACAACCATGAAGAAACATCAAACCCTATATAGAAAGATAGAAGGATAAAGAAGGGGACGGGAAGGGACCTAACTACTGAAAATGACTACGTCCCTATTCAAACATTCAGCATCAAGGTGCCTACACCTTGCAAACAACACAACCGAGCTGCAAGTGAGAGTAAGGCGTCATCAGCGAGACAGCTTCCTTACGGCTTTCACTGCGAATTAAATGGAACGAACACACCCTCGACAATATCCAGCAAGATGTGTATGGGAATTCGATCAATCTCATACTATCAACCTCTTAACTAGACTTCCACGAGCACGTGACCATAACTCGGCAAAACAAACTTAGGACCGAATGGCTTTCAGAACTGCTGTCTAGGCATCATCAAGCATGGTAACGTGCAAAACAGGAACGCGCCATCAAGAACGACAGGTTAACAAGGGCTGTTGGGATAATATACATCAAATGTGGGCCGAATCGTTAACGACAAGGAGGAACAGAAACATTGCATTGTTGAGAGTGGAAGCATACTGACCAGGACTTCAACAACTGCATGTCAACCACAACGACAACGTTGTTCACAGAGTGAAAAATAAATGTCTGTCAAAATGTTTATGTAAAGAACTACAAGATCGGAATAATGGCAATAAGTTGTTCGAGCTTATCGTTTCATTCAGAAGTTAAAACGACTACAATATGACGACACAGAAGTCGCCTGTCAGTCTGGGTACCGTATTTTCATTACAGGCACGTTCCCGTGAATCTCTTCACTCTCGGTTGGCGGTGGCTAACAAGACATTACAATTATCAACCAAGGAAAAACAACCTGATGGAAACAAACGAAGAGACTGGTAAGAAGCAAACACACCACACAAATCGAAACAAGTGAAACACAATTCCATACTATGGCAGCTCTTGTGTTCAGATAGACCTTCAGCTGACCACTTTCAAAATAAAGCACTCACAGACTCGAGTTTCGCACATTGACTGGAGCCTATCAAAATCGCGTATCCGTTTTGCTCCAACCGGAAGTTATATTCAGGCCTAAGGGTAACCCGTAGAGCAACCCCGTTGCCAACATCGAAATTTGCCTCAATGAGCACACCTAAAAAATCAGCCACATTAGCTTTTGGGTAGGGGTGAAGTGAACCGTCTCGCAGAACATTGTTCTCAACAATGTTGTATATCTTGTTTTACTTATGCTTAGGAGCCGTTCAAGCACAGATAAAACAGGCGAAAAAATAAGACTTAATACAACACTTATGCGAAAACCCAAATGATTAATATCCAGGTGTCTTTAAACCTTGTGAGCAGTTAATCAAGTTCAGTTTACTGACCGTCTCAATAACCATGCTGATGTAAGCGTCATCAAGATTCGCAGGATTAGAAACTGGGAAATGGCATCACACCGAACCTTAGTTCACCGAATTAAGACAAACGGGCGGAAAAATAACACGCTTGATCCCGACGACCGTCCTCAAGTGGGATCAGAAAACGCATGAAACAAATTGCTTCATTCCGGCCGAAAATATGCATATCAGGGTGAAAAACGGACAGGTATGCAAAGGGTGCGTGGTAAATTGAAAATAATCCCAAATCAGGAGGTTGAAGAACGGTGACCTGTTAAGGAATCCTGTTTTTTCGTCTCCTTGAGAGAATGATCAATCGGAATGAACAGAAATATCTAGAACAGTTGAGAGGTAACCCTCGCCATTTCTTACCTTTATTCCGCTGTACCCAATGGTGGCTTAATGACCTTAACTACTGTTTTAGTGGCTGTCTTTCGATCTTCTGATTGGAGAATTCTTTTAGGTCACCATGCATCATATAAATACTCTGTAGTTTTCACCCCGTTGCACACGTTTGTAAAGCGTAATAAAGTGGTTTTCTGTATTCGTCCTTCGGTTTGGCCTGGGAGAAATTAACGGGGACAGTTGCGTTAACCTCGGAACAACGATTTCTCGTTTTCTCAAATACAAGGAGTAAGATTCAATTTTTCCCAAACGCATTACTGTCCACTGGACAATCCAGCATACTTTTGTGGGGTTTATAAAGTCAAATCCACCGGATTAAAAATTATTAAGGATTAGGTGGGTAAAAAAATGGTGAAGACTGTCTAGAGAATGTCCCTGGAATGTCAATCAATTTTGAAAGGACAAAGACGCTGTCTATCTAAGAAGGGCGTTTTTGGAAGAAAAATGAAGTACCCAATATATTGACACTCAACAGACAGTATTGACAAGCAACAGCAATAGTTACTTAGAGGAACCTATTAATCATCACCTCTTTTAAATTCGTCAATCACAGATTGGGGGTTGCCAGCCTCCCAGTACAGGAAGCGAACATGATGTGGCACGGCCAATTCATTTGTATCATCAGTTAATCACCTTGTTAATCACCTTGAGATAATTCACTCAGTAATGCGTGATTGACCATTCCAGTGATGCCTATTCAGATGACTGGGTTGATGGGACTATCTTCCAACCCCTAAAAGATGTCATAAATGGCGATTGAAATTATTGGAATTTATAGGGTACTGCCGACAACAGAAGTGTTCTCGCACCATCAATCTGAAATGTCCGGCAGAAAAAGTGTTCGAAATGAAGCAACCATAAACGAGTCTGCAAATGGCCACCAATCAACGGGAAGTTAGTTTAGTAAACCTAAACACTACCGAACAAGAAAGTATTAATAGGTGAGTATTGATGGCTACAAAACAAGGTGAGAACAATCATACTATACATGAAATCATGGTACGAGGTTAACCATGATTGTTCACTGAACACAGCAAAAAGACGAATTTATGATCGACTTTCTACAAACAGATTTTTAAAAACTGCATTAGCGAAATCAACGTTCCGTATCATAGCAAACGTAAGACGACCAAACGAACTTCAACAAATCCAACACACCTTAAGTCATAATTTGCACACTTCACATTCTCCGCCAGTTGATGGCAACACTTCCAAATAGTATCCGGCGTGACTGCAGAGCTCCCTAATGCATGGTCCACCCATCAAAGTTTATGGGTCTGAAGGAGTGGGTGGTCAGAGCATGTTTGATAAACGCTATCAAATGTTCGTTTCCTGACTTCACCCTTGCTTACTATGAAGTGACAACCGACGTGTCCGATGGTTTAGTACCTGAAAAAAATCTACATCCTGCATCCTAAGCGGTCATGGTTCGCATCCATAGATTAAGATCACTTTGGCATTCGGACCACCGATACAGGCTCATACGTCCTTCACGGTAATGCATGATGACAAATTTAACCGGCAGCGTGGATGAAACCCAACAACTCTAAACTTCACATGGTGGGTGGTTGAGATCCTCACAATCTGGTATTCAATAAAACAATCGGCTGTAACAAAAGATCGATTGTAGCGGACTTTCAGCCATATGGGTCAGGACGATAAGCTTCAATTAGTGTGCAACGTCATCCACAGAGAATTGTTTAACAATCACTAAAATATTCCAACGGAATTAGCACATTTTTTTACATCGCGATGACAGCAATATCGACAGAGGAGTAATGAGTACAAGGCGTAAGACACTGCAGAAAGCAAGACTGGAAAAAATTCACCCCTTGTTCCTGGCACTGAACACACATCATACATAAGAGGGCTGGAGGGCCGATATTTTAGTGAGAAAATATTCGCCGGTCTCATGACAAAAGTATGCAGTGTGCCTGTATCACGGAAACCATCAACTGCAATAACGCACAGTTGAACAGGGAAACTACAGACGGACCAGCGAAAAAGAGCAAACAACGACCTGCTTACGCATAAGAAAGGATTGTCTATCGATCACGTATTATGGTAGTTCTCACCGGCAAATTCGAAAAGTTAGCATACCGGAGGAGAACAGCTTCAGAGAATGGATAACGGCAATTAAAGGATCGTATGAACTGCATATTCATTTGTCAAGTACCCCACCACTGCATAAAAGACGAATATATGGACCAATAAGAAGCTTACCAAAACAACACCAGATGGGCCCGAAGGTAGTCCGAGACTGAACAACCGTCGAAGAGCGGGCAACCAAGCTGTATTGAGTTCCAAAATTCGATTGGCCGACATCGTTTGCAATAACAGGCGCACAGACGTGTTTACATCAACGGGAGTGCGACTCGTCAACAGTAAATGTACGGACGAGCAATTGGGAATCAAAGAAGAACTATCAGACCATAGATCGTCAGACTGTGAGAGGAGTCTACCGGATGGAGTAGAGTTGTACAGCAACGATAGGGACAAATGTGACTCGTACGCCGGAATAGATAAACTTCGCATATCTACATCTTTGGAAGTATTAAAAGGATGTTCGTTGGACGTCGATTGATCTAGCCATCTATTATCCCGTCTTGCGATCGTCTCCGTCGACTCAGTGCAACGAGCCTTCGCCTCTAATTCGTGAGCTAAACCACACAGTCCAAAGTGTTCGCTGGGTTGTCTAGCAGCCTCCACGTCTTTGACAGAGTCATCTTTGCACAATGGATCGAGGATTGAGACGAAAGCAAGCGCGATGGAACGCACAAATGACTGACAATCAGGAGGAAGCAAGTTGAGCTGAAAAGTCAAGCAGAGGGTAAGAATACCGGTGCAAACTTCAAATCATTCATAGCATACGAGCATTCTCCGGAAAACCAGTTAACAACCAGCATCACGAACCACATATCCAAAGCTTAATATTAGCGCCACTCCTCAGATTCGCCTAAACAGTGTCACTAAGTAAAGCAGTGTTATCATGAAGGTAAAAATTAAAGTGAGCAAAGTAGAACTAACATCCTGTGGTCGCGAATTACACCAACTTCAAGAATGTGCACCGTACCGTATAGCGTGATAAACGTTATGTAAGTTTATACAGCACGTAAATGACACTGGTTAATACATGGGCTATCGACTGAAGCTAATCGGCGGAAACTGTTGCCTACTGAACCGATCGGACAAGATAAGGTTGAGTGTTCAAGTATGGGAATTTGGTCGCGCCTGATGTCGGGTCAATTAACCAATGGTCAACAGAGTTACTTCATGAGAATGTGAAGTTAATAAGAATCCTCGTCGTAATGATGATACGCACTACTGATGAGCTCTAACAAGAACAATATTCATGTTTAATGCACTTTTTGAAAGGAGGTTAGCCGGGAAGTATACCTAAATGTGAACGAAAACCCTCCAAAACAAATGTTCCATAAATTTTAATTACAGCTAATTAATGACTCCTTAGAGAGGATGCTTTCGAATAGTGGTTTCAGATTCCGAATTATGTTTTAGTGGAAACCTTCATTGCTCCTGGCGGACAATAGATATTCAGGCATTCTGGCGTAATCGCACAAGTCTTACACTTCCAGCAGCATGCAAAACACACAAGACTACGTGCACTAGAGTGAAAGTTGATACAGATTCCACGTACCTCGTCGGTGTGGTAACTTTGAATGTCCATCCGCTTCCGTTGTGGCTTTATGCTTCACTATATCTGGTGTTACATATCGTTTTTTGTCTACCACACTGGTTTAGCGATCGCATTCAGGAGCTGCCAATAGTTTACATTCAATTCAGCAAGTTGGGTAATCCGTAATGTCCCCGTCATTTACGACGTCAAACACAAGACGTTCATTACTACAGGAAATTCTAATAACCAAAGACTGCACTTCAGTATGGATCAAAAAAGTTTAATGAATACGCCCAACAGAAGACTTGAGAAACATCGTAATCTGGTGTGCTTTACAACCCATAGAGAAAATGAGTGCCACAAAAGACCGGCGGGAGGTAGGGCGAGTCGACGAAAGTGTCCATTGATCTGTTTAACATACACATAAGCTTCGTTTTGGATAGCCCGTGGATTGCAACAATGAGTTACTTCAACTCGGCTGTTTTGTGTACCATATGGAACGTCCTCAATGATGTGAACTAGTTTACCTAACCCACCAATAAATATGAACACCTCAGGTTTTAATCGACAAAAATTGTCCCAGACCACTCGACGTTCACAATCTTCCCAATTTACCGACGATGTTCTCCACGAGGGGAGAATATTGTGGTGAATGAAAAATTTTGACTATCATATATTGAACATTGCTTACAGCTGGCAGGCGCTTCTTTATTCAGACAGATTACCTCTGGCGGACCCTGTCGAAGGAAACCACTAGACTCGAGTTTGGTTCCTGAAGAACGCAGCTTTGGTGTCTACGATTTTTGGATGTAAATCTGGTTACCTCTTACTACAAAGGTTTGGATCAGTGTATCTATAAGTTAAGAAATAACGTACCGTGAAGGATGGCCAGACTGTCGGATTACCTCGAGAGAATATCACATACAAAAATAGATAACCGAGCTGGTAAGTTTCACATCGAAAACAAAGACCATTTGTCTGATATATGTGTCACGAAAACTACAAACAGCGTTGTAGAAATTCTATTCAGTGGAACCAAAAACAACCCGAGCTGGAAACCGAATGATAAGCACAAGGCAATAGCAAGGTCGATTAATATGATAAAAAATCTCAATAACCCGGCTCGGAAGAAAAACCAAAGCAAATCGGCAGTTTGTTGAACTGACTCAATTTAGTAGAGTCTAGAAAACTTGGCCCTTAAGAGGAACCGCGTGCGTTTATCTAGCTGAACAACAAAGCAACGCCATCGAGGCTGAGAATGCTCTCCATAGATTTGTATATGGCTACTTTATGTGTAATTGCAGTAGTGGTGGCATGGCTGTTTCACAAATCCTGGCTGGACAGTCATCCTCTTGGATATGTCGGCGGGTTTCAAAAGTTGTGACAGAACAACTAATGTTTCGACAATGGGCCCATTTTCAACAATGCTAGAAAAAAAGGACAATGAAAACGTTTTGTGTGAATAGTGTCAAATCGCCAGGGGCCAACTGGCATATTGTGTGAGGAAATTGGTGGCGGTCGCGAGCCTGCGAACTTTGGTTTACAAATCGACAGCGTGGACATTGGGCCAACCAAGCACCGGGACAATAAGTCGCAAAGTTAAACTGGGGAGAAACGATCGGTTGATGGTTTTCAATCTATTCACATCGAAGTGAGTATAGACGGTTGCCGATCGGGTACCAGGTACAGGGAATGTTTGATAGGTAGTGCACCTTGAAAGCGCACTGAGACTGTGGGTAGAGACGTTAGGAGGAACGACTGTTAATCAGACCCAGTGGCTTGAAAGTTTTCGTAGTCCGACTGAGTTGACGGTAAAATGGGAACGCCTGATGATGAGGGGCAGTGGACGTCTTAAACCCTGTCTTCATTTGTAACTGGTTTGTTTGTTTGCAGGGTATGCATACCTTGGTGTTAAATAGTTAAGGTAAGATGGAGACCACTATAAACGCCTAAAGTCCCATTTCTTCTCCTGTTTTATCATGACTTTATATTAGCAAAGCATTATCAACTAAAGACGCATTACTGTCGATAATGGGCAACAGCGCACTGACCATAATTTTCATATTGAGAATTAAACATCTGTAGTCTGAATACCAAGATGGTTGAGCAAAATCACATCCTAAAACTCGAAGCAGAGCAAATATTTTAGATCAATATTGCCGAAGCGATTAGTGTCATGAGGTAGGTGAGAGGCCCTAGTTTTGCCGATAAAAAGAAGTAAGCAAAGTTAGTTAGGTGCTGGTTGATGATCTTCTGTGTATAGGTCGGTATCGTGGTCAGATCTATTGCACATCCGAACAACACGACTGAGAGGTGGGAGGATAAACTGATGGGAAATAAGTGGCCGAATCATTCGCAGCACAGTGTGTGTAGAATCTGCTCTGCGGTTTACTTCAGAGGTCAGCTGGGTACCACTGGAACTTAACACCCCGAGGTCAAATCAAACAGATAACGACCGCAAACAGCTCGGTAATATTTCTATAATAGAAAATACATGGATATCAGCAAATTCACATGCATAGACATATTGTGGTGGATTGCCAGGTCGGGGGTGCGAGTTTTCGAACGCTCGGCCGAATACCTCAACGTGGGGGGAGGTACGTTCGAAAACCTGCCGCGATCGGATCAAGGACAACGTGCGCGACCGGATGAGTCATCGCTCGACTAGATCGGACCAACGGGCGAGGCAGGGCAGGCGAAATACGACAGACGGCCAGATCGGAGGCGTGGTTTTTCCAACATTCAGAGGAACATCTCGACACGATGTTGGGATACGGTCAAGGCCAGCACTGGGTGGATGGCGGACAGCACGAGCAGCCGGACGAGCCAACGCGCAACGGAATCGGACAAACAGACGAGGAATGGCAAGCGAAAAACCCTCCGATAGAAGGCACCGGTCACGCACGTAAACCGGTTAGAAGTGCACACGACGTGTGAACGGAAACCGGGGGGTGCTGCGGGTTGGAATTGCGACTTATAAAAGAGAGCGCGCGTTGCATGTGACTAGCGGTTTGGACAATAAAGATTGTGCTTTATTGGACGCCTTCTCGCTACAATATGAATGAATATGAAATGTCACATACGTTCGAAATGGTACGTCCCGGGAGAGTTTTCGACCGTCAGTGGTCGAGCACAAACAGAAAATGTCTAAATTCAAGATGGCGGCCAAGCGACCTTCATGCGGCCACAATTATTTCATCAAACATACTACTCACAAAGAGGGGGGAAGTAGGCGGAGAGTGGAATGAAAGTCCAAACGGATGTTACACTCCCCCCCTGGGTTCGAGCCTGTGGACCACAGGAGTTGTAACCACATAAGTGCATGGGAAACGTTCCAGTCATGATTTTTCTATGGATGAGAAAGTACGAGGTCGCCTCCGAGTTTACACAGCTGCCTCACGTCTCTCCGAAATAGTCCGCTAGATGTCCTCACAATGACGTCTCTCACCGGACCATCTTGACCTTCATGTGCCTCTTCGATAATACCTTCTGACCAATGACCTCTTGGGGCGCCAAGTTCTATCAGTAACACGAGATCTCCCCTTTTTAAATTGGGTTTAATGAGTTGCCATCGTTGAATAGTCTGCAGCGTAGGTAGATAGCACCTCAGCCATTGCTCCAAAACACGTCGGCTAGGTATTGCGCCACTTGCCATCGTCTGTTGAACTGATTTTCGTTGACCACAGCGGCTGAGGGTACTGAGGGATTGCCTTGAAGCAGCAGTAATTTACTCGGTGTTAGAACGTACTGGTCATCGGGATCGTCTGTTTGTTTGACCAGAGGTCAGTCGTTGAGAATCCTTTCGATCTCGAGTAGTTTAATGTGTAAAACTTCGTCAGATACCGTTTGTTCTCGTATTGTCACTAAGAGGATCCGTTTTATTGTTCGGATGATTCTTTCCCACACTCCACCTCGGTGACTCGCCTTTGGTGGGTTGAAAATCCAGTCACAACCGCGAGCTGTGAGGGCTTTGGATATCTTTTCTTCATTCCACGTCAACAGTAGTTTCTTGACATCTTCGGAAGCTCCCGTAAAATTCGTTCCGTTGTCACTGTATAGCCTTTGCGGGTAGCCTCTTCTGGCAACAAATCGATTAAAGGCACACAGGAATGAATCAGTATCCAACGAGTGCGCCACCTCAATGTGTACGGCGCTCGTGCTGAAACATGTGAAGAGGCAGCCATAGCGCTTTTCCGTTCCGCGTCCCCGTTTAACACAAATGGGTCCAAAATAATCAACCCCGGTGGTGGTGAATCGGCATACCTCTATCTCAGTCCGATCGGCAGGAAGTGGAGCCATAGCCTGTTGACACGGTTGGGAGAACCATCGGTGGCACTGATAACAGTCATATAGAACACTCCTGGTCGTCCTGTTGGCTGTTGTTATCCAGTATTGTTGTCGTATAGCCGACAGAATATAACTTAATCCCATATAACCATTGATGTTGTGGTAGTGCCGAATCAGTAAAGTGTTTCGCAGGCAGAATGATCGGATGCTTCGCATCATAAGGTAAACAAGATTGTTGCAGTCGCCCACGTACACGTAAAACACCACTGAGTAAAAATGGATTCAGCCTTTGAAGTGGGCTGCGACTACTCCGAAGGATTTTCTTGATGGATTCGGAATGTATCTTCATCGTCTCTTCAGTGCACCAGTGGGTCTGAAGTTTCCTCAATTCTGAATGAAACACTTGTTACTGCACTAATCTACATATCTCATCCGTTGCTTCGTCAAGTTCTGAGGCGGTCAGTCTTCCTGTGCGGACCGTTTGTCTTCCTTTAGATACAAACTGTTTATATCAAATAAGCCATGCGACCGTTCGTAGTAGCTTGTCCCAGGATGTTATGTCCTCAAACTTTGGCATAAAGAAATGTGAATGGTCTGAAGTTTGGATAGTAGCGGCATTGCAAACTTGTTCGACGTCCTTTATCGTACTTGGTTCGGCTTCTGCAAGATGTGGCCATTCGTCTTCCTTACTGCGTAGGAATTCAGGGCCATATAATCATCCGTCCAACTTCTGAGATTCGTGGGCATAGATGCCGCGCGATACAAGGTCGGCTGGATTGCGTTTTGTGTCAACATAACGCCACTGCTCTGGTCGAGATGCTTCGTGAATTGTGGCCAACCGATTAGCAAAAAAGGTCGGGAATCGTTTTGACGAATTTAGCACACTGTGCAAGACGATCATTGAGTCAGTCCAAAACGTAGTAGATTCAATTGACAATTCCACTTCGCGCTCCATCTGTTGGGCCAGTTTAACAGCAACGACGGCTGCCGCTAATTCTAACCGGGGCATGCTTGTCAAGCGGACGGGAGCCACTCGAGCTTTCGCGATTGTCAGGGAGCAGTGTTTAATATGGCAATCATCGGACATCACGAGGTAAGCGACTGCGCCGTATCCTGTCTCAGAAGCATCGCTGAAGATATGCAGCTGGAAATCACTACAGCGTTCTATCCCGTGGGGTTTAATGCACCTTTGCAAACAAAACTGGTTGAGGTACGGTATTGTCGCTATCCACTTCGTCCACAAAGCTAGTTCTTTACCTTCAATAAGATCGTCCCATGAAACATGCAACTTACATAGTCGCTGGAGTATACATCGAGCAATCAATGTAACGGGTGAAATGTACCCGAGTGGATCGTAGATCGAAGAAACATAGGAAAGTATGCTTCTTCGAGTGAACGGCTTGTCCATCGGTGGCACATCGAACCTATAAGTGTCATTCACGAGGTCCCACTTCAACCCCAATGCCCTCTGCACATTGGGTTCGCCTAGGTTAAGTGGTTGTGTTGATACCGTATGTTCCGATTCCGATAGCAGTGATAATAGTCTCTCATCATTACTTGTCCACTTTGTTAGGTTGAAGCCGCCTTTCGCCAACGGGGTCTTTGGCTGATTGGCGGAGTCTCTAGCGTTATCAATGGTTGCTGCACTGAATAAACAGTCGTCGACGTAAAAGCTCTTCTTTGCTATCCGCAGGACGTCTGCATCATAATGGTCGGTGTTGTCTGAAATGGTTCTTCTCAAAGCAAACGTAGCGCAGCTAGGAGACGAAGCGGCGCCGAACAGATGAACGCACATGCAGTATTCCGTCGGAGAGCCTTTCATCTGAGCATTCGTCCACCACAAAAATCTCAGCGTATCGCGGACTCCATCGGGCACACGAACTTGATAAAACATTGCTTCGATGTCTGCCATGACCGCAATCTTCTCTCGTCGAAATCGCAACAACACACCAGTCAATGAGTTTGTTAGATCCGGCCCCGATAGCAGCTGATCATTTAGAGATTTGCCTGCATACTTTGCTGTGCAGTCGAAGGCAATTCGCAGCTCCTGTAGCTTAGCAGAATGGAACACGGGATGGTGGGGTAGATACCATCGACAACTAGCTGTCTCATCTCCAGGGGCTAACTCGGCATGGCCCCGACTGATGTACTCAATTATTTCATCAAACATACTACTCACAAAGAGGGGGAAGCAGGTGGAGAGTGGAATGAAAGTCCAAACGGATGTTACAGTGTGCTCAATATGAACGGCCAAGCAGTCGACTCCGTAAATGTGGAACACACAAAGCAGACACCGAGCCAACTAACTCCATAACAAAGCACGTGATTCTTGTGTGCGCTGGCCACAGACAAACGGAGGCGCGGATTTTGTATCCCTTTAGTTCAAAGATCAGCCGAGTAATTAGATCATTCTCTAAGCAGAGAGAAAAAAGGTCGGTTATCCTAGCTGATTTGATGCACCAATTTTTTCTACGTCAGATATCACTCGGAACCACACGTTGTTTTAACAGATCTAAGGGAGTCATTCTACAATCGCGAGGGTAGTATTTGAATCAAATGTAACTGTATGGGCCGAGGAACAAGTAGGAAGCTAGGACCTGTACAGCAGGACGATTTGCGGTCCTCAAACAAACGTTTTAGTTCAAGAGCATAAACCAAGAGCCAACAGTGGATGTGTGACAGTGGTTAGGAGCTGCACCCATTTTGTCCGGCCAGCATTATTCCAATATGTAACCTGGAGAAAACGGCCCTTCGGACCTTCATGTATTAGACTACCTGTCATCTGTAATTGACACTACTACCACATCGTACAAAATGGCTAAGCAGGTCATCGAAATAGGAGATGCAGATTTTACCAGTGTCCAGTTTCTTCGTGATCTGATTAACCGTCTAATCAGGCTGCATGATCAGACAGTGGGATCCATAACCAAGATATTGTTGCTGCAGTGGAAGACACCTTGTGTTTACGTCATGGAAAAAACAAGATACAGAACACGCAATTTCGGCAGAGACAAAAGAGGTTAAAAGTTATGGATGACTGTGCAATATGAGCGGACGGTAAGGAAGAACTAGTGACCACTTTATCAGCATTATCGAATATAGCTATCTGCAAACCGAAAGCTTCAGAGGCATTTTCATAAACACTCACTTGCAACAGGAAACTAGTAAAGCCAAACAACATCCCGACTAGAAGTCGATTCACCCAGAATTAATGTAACTCGACAGCGGGGAGGTTTTTTGAACCGTTAAGGTTACCATTTTCAAGAGCATAGTGTTGAATCATACACGGAAAAAAAGAGATGAAACGACTTAACTGCACTGACCAGTTCATGAGAATTCAGTATATTCATCAGACGTGAGAAGCCACGTCTAAGCACTTCGTAATCCGAGGAAGTCTCACGCGGTGTCCGATCGCCAAACATTGCCATTCCCTGCTGCACTAAAAATGTCACAAACTGATAGACGAACAGTGACCGATTTCGGGCCCAGTCTGTGTGATGATCGCGGAGCACTTTCAACAGGCAAAGGAGGCAGTCCAACAGGAATTCGCTCCCAAAGATGGGATCCACGGGTGATATTGAAGTTACATCGGTGTCATCGCAATCAACTGTCATGGGCCTGGTTGTCAAAAGTAGGACAACCAGTCGGGATGAAGCGCTGAAAGATGCAGATACGAGGCCAGCGATCGCGTTGCAGATAAGAACCTGTAAAAGTTTAATTTCATGAAGGAAGTAGAGAAAAACTTGTCTGGTAGATCCACTAGCGAATGTGATTTCTGTTGAATGACCTTCAGTTTAACAGAAGCCCGTTTTATAATAATTGCACATCGGATTAATGTATGGTCTAGTGTGGCAAGAAACGTTGTCGTTGATCTCGACAGTAGAACATAAAACAATAAATGAACTGATAAATACAAGGGCATAAAAATACCAGTAGTGTGACAGACTTCACAAATCAGAAAAGACCTAACTAAAAAAAATTGTGGTTCGACTGGAGTGAAACCAGTGACAGAAACAACATTCTTTGATATGCAGTAAGCGGTAAACCAGCTGGACTATGAAGTCAAGCTGAGAGTTTTAAAGTTGGACCCCGGTAGTCCCCCAACCGTCCGTGTACTATGGAATCCATCAAACGATTCAGGGAGCTGAATGCCAAGGCAGGATTTTTCAAACAGTTCAAGTCGGAATCCACGAAATCCAATGCTGAACACTGAAACTGTATCACTAATAAGTAACGACCGAGCCCATATGTGAAATTTATGAGCTCCTGGAGTGGCTCTGTAGCTCCCATAGTACACCGTTTAACACATTCAGACATACTGTTTCTGTCATTGGCTTGATTCCAGCCGAATCTAAGCTTTTTTGCAATTGGATTAATTCTAAAGTCTAGGGAGAATGAAACTGAAATTTTTCGGGGAAGACTCAATAACTTAACGAATGCGGGCATACCACTAGCATTGATCCCTAGCCAAGTTCAAAAGTCCAATGCCAATGATGTGAATGGCTGCGATAACTTTTAACTGGCAGGCGGCACTTTCTTACCCAGTTCAGCTCGGCGGTCAAGATAGCAAAAAGTCATAACCGCGTCATCGCCCAGTTACGTTGCTACTTACATCCACCGTAACCAGTCGCACTATGAGCAAGAAGCGCGGCGGACATTCCGTCAACACTCAAAGCAACCCACGCGAGCAGCACAGACAGTGCGTTTCAATTAGCTCGGATATCGGTCGCAAAAGACTTTCCAAACGTACACCACTGTTCAAATGAGCAAACCATTTGTTACAGGTTAAGTAACGGAGAAAACAGTGGTCGAGTAGCGAGAGCCAGCGTGCATCCTCTGTGTGTATGAATCAGAGCTCTGATACGCGAACTAAAACCGAAGGCCTACATTCATCGGGAGTCATCAGACTGTTTGATAACCGAAAGTCTTCAAACCGTAAACGACGAAGATATGCAAATGCATCGTGTACCTTCGTCACCTTCACAGACGCTTCATCTACTTAGGTGGGTGGAGCGATCATTAGCTTTGAACGGCTGATTTTCGATCACACGGACGAAGTCATGGCCAACCCAAGAGTGAAACAGTAAGTTACACTTCGAATATGCGAGGTTTATTCCACATACAACAGCCTTGACGACTAACCGCAAAGTAATATCGGCCGAATTACCACCAGTCAGAAGTCTCACTCGGAGATCTCCGGAACTTTCGAATGCTAGTCTCGGAATATTATCATCACGTGATTACACAGGAGTGTATGGATAGAGTACCCGTCGAACGCCACTTGAGGAGGAGAAAGCCACAGGTGGTTCCCACACAAATGTGCACACTGCACTCACAAAAATGGTTTCAATGAGCCAAGAAAGTTAACTATAAATCTTTTACGGAAGCTGTAGTGGAAGGAGGCATTTAAAATTCATGGCGAGTTGAAAGAAGTCATAAGCATGAGGCAAAAATGTACAATAAAAGTAGACTATGGGTCATTAGAATGTCCGTCCCGCGTAGAGATTTCATATATTGAACATCACATACAACTTACATATCTTATCAAATAAACAAGCTTAGGACGGATTTCGGAAATATGCTCATCAATAACAGCACACTACTATGGCTGCTACAGTCTTCTCTTCACGAGTTAAATTGAATAGGATCATTGCCCCCCGAACAGATATCAGTTCGAAAAATCGCGGTAATGACTACGAAAGTGAGTTCAACAAATCAAAACGTACCGACTTTTACCCAATGAATTTGAGCGTGCGTGGATGCACAAACAAACGACTTACTTTGGTGTACAGATGTTGGCAGGCAACGAGAGTGCGCCTTCGGATTACATGTGCTCCCTTCTCCAGTTTACTCTGTTTTTTATGTCTGGAGTGTTGAGCAGAACAAGCCGGTAGCGATTCACATTCAGTCATGAAACGCTTGAGACAAATATGCTCAAGTCTGTCACGAAGACTCTGGTCAATAGGCACTATCAATTCTGAAGGTTTCTTGTTATCTTCCAGGTGCAGATCCTCCATCAGCAACTGGATTAGATGATCCTCCAGGGTGGGAACTATTAGTTCTGATTCGCCAACTACAGCTGGAGGGGTGGCAGTCTGTGAATAAGGTCCCCATTGATCAGTGAGAGATTCTTGCCAAAATGTGCTCAGTGGTTCTTCCTTTTCAGCCAGATCACGCTCCATACGGTTACAGAATGATTCCACAAACGAGGAGGGATGTAGATTAGCCGCTGACAAACCTTCCGCCGCACCGTTTAATTTATATGACCGACAGGCTCTGAGGTAAACTTCGAGCAGGCCACGTGTCACACCCACCTCTTCAACATGCTCAAACTGGGGATGAACAGTGTGGAGATATATGATGAACAAATATCTTCCGGAAAGAACAAGAGTAGAACAATGAGGAAATGTCGACCATATGATGACCAACAATGTAACGTTTCTCACATTCTAACCATGTAAGGACATCCAACTGGTTTAAACATTGAAACAACCATCAACAGAGAGGAAGCTAAGGCTTCAGATATTAAAAGAGCCTTCACGACTGAAGACAAATAGCAGGCGATCGAATATTATGAAACAAATAAGTAATTGCAGCCAAAATGGCTAAATTGTGAAATCAGGGCGTTTTTACACACAGAGCATTGTGGATTTCAATAAGTAATTCTTCAAAACACTGGAGGAAGCGACCCCTGTTGCGTTCAACATTATGTGGAACGCGTCAGAAGCAACCATCCTATCCAGGTTCGGTGACACTAGACGTCATTTGTCGGCATCCAAATAGAGGTCTGTCGTGTGGCAGTTAAGCATTAGTGTGAACCACTGATGTATTGCTGTCTATGATGATGATGATGATGATGAGGAGGAGGAGGAGGAGGAGGAGGAGGAAAACGTATAAAAGTAACAAACAAAACAAACCCCAATAACAAGGAAATATAGGAAATGAAGGATACCAAGCAAAACCTACAAAGTTGTGTGCGAATAGCCAAAGTCCATGTGTCTACAGGTAGTACACAATATCCAATTATAAGCAGGTACTTGAGTTCTATGTGAACTTGAGACAGATCATCTCGATCTTCCGCATTCTTGCTTCGGCAAGCGGTTAGGTCATTCGTACTAAACCTCGAGTTGCTACGTGGGGCACAACGATTAACTAGCAGAACAGATCTGACATCCATCAAATGAGCTGTATCATATTGCCTCACATCATTCGTTTGGCGTGATTCTCGCTTAACAATACCTCTATAACCAAATAACAGTTAAGTCCAAGTGTACCATATACCACACTGCGACCTCGAAATGAGGGTCTAAATTTCAATAGTGTATGTAGTAAAAACATTCTAATTTACACAAACTACTTGCCGAGGTTGAAAGTTGTTACAAACGTAGGTGCAAATACCAAAAACGTTCTGTTTTGGCGAGTACCTTGTTAGTCAACAAAAGTGACAAACAGGAGTCCAACTGTTCTTCAGCCTGTTCAAACAATTGTTTCTGGAACGCATGTCGACCCAGAACAAAATTAAGCGAAAGAGTCACATACGGCTTCGGCAAGACTTCTTCATCACGGCTAGATATACCATCCTCTTCTGCTTCGTCAGACTTCACGTAAGCCGGGGCTCCGAGAGCCGGTGGCAATCCAGGGCCCACAAGAGGGAATGCAGCTGGAAACGGTCGGCAAATGCGCAAACCGTCCAGTTGTTTCAATATGCTTGTCAACTGTGATACGGACTCCTCAACGCGATCCAAAATGACCCCAACCTCAACGCGATTATCGTTAAAAAACGCAGTATCCGGAACTTCTGATAACCCAGCAACCACTGGGGTTAGGTTACGGAATGGTTGGGGCAGCATGCTTGAAAGTAGAGAAACCTGGGATAGAACATCTCAATGAGGAGGAACGATAGCAACTCACTTGTAGGCACCAAATATGGTATGACATGACTGCATAGATAGTAGTCGGATAAAGTGTATGCCAGGTAAAGCGAGTATATGGATTTATGATGAAAATGTTTTCCTTGTCCACCGCCTGATCAAATAACGGCTGAAGTATAGGAGAACTTTTTGCTGTGACGTTAACCAGAACTCGATATAAGCGGGCTAGAAGCCTGACGGGAAACTCGTAAGTCACACTGAACAGGTTCAAATTGAACTTGAACACAGCTGCAAGTTGCAAAGCTAATGCATTGAGTATTTTGGACTTTCTATATACGGAACTTGAATCGATTTCAAGGCCAAACATTTGGGAGTCAGAGGTGCTTTTCTGTGTATTAGAATCCAACTCATTCGGACCATCGTTCCGATTGACTGTGTTTGTCAACGATTTCCTGTCGGTAATTTCTGCTTGTGACAGAAATTGCTTCAACAGAGCCAACTTTTGAGCAACTGTCAACGTATCAATTTCCAAAAGTAACTGAGTTGGTCTCACAAGATAATACAGCCAGCTCCGATCGACATCCATGGATACGGTAGATATTGTGGGCTGGAAAGAAATAGACAGTACGTAAAAGTTCCGAGTCACGCCGTCACTGAAGTGAAAAGGTTGTGACGACTGATAAACCAAAATATAAAAACCAGAAAGGGAAGAGATTTGAGCAAATACCGTAAGAAAAGAACAAAAATTCCTCGAATAACCTTTTTCCAGATACAATGCAAGCGAACTTATATAGCCTCAAAAAATAAGCAGATACCTGGAAAAGCTGTAATGCGACAGAAATACCTGAGTTTGCTAGAAAGATATATCCGGTTCAGCACATGGCATATCTGTTCAGAAACCCACAAGTTATCGGCCTTAGATTGGAATGGTGCAGCATGAAGATGTGAGCGATGCAAACACGGTCAGGGTGGAACCCTGATTGCCCCTAATGAGTATGTTGTCTTTTTAGTCCATAAAGTATGACTGCAAGCAAATTCGACGCAACAGGAATATTAAATTATCCGTAATTTGCACACAACGTGCATGAACGTAAATGTGGGTAAACGAGTGAGCCACCTCAGTTATTGGGCGTGTCCCCAAGCTGCAGATTGAGGGACAGCCTTCCATATGAGAGCTGACGGAAATAAGGGAGTTTTGATTAACATAGTTGCAGAAAATGAACGGTAGTGCTACTTCAGCACAGCGGATTCACGGTTGACAGTCGGGTCTATTATAAAATGGCATGAGCTGTTTGACGATACTACAGTATGACGCATGGTACATTGCCGCAAAAGAGTAACAGGTGTTTCAACGAGAGCACATGGGCTACTGGGCAGCACGCCGCCCATGTAGCGTGCCGTCCATGGGACGAACGGACACCACCAGTCTGTTCATCACGGACAAATTTCGAGAGGGGCATCCGAATCACCATGGTGACCACTGGCTCCATGGAGTGCAAAAGGTGCATCGGGTATCTTGGATGGCTGGGCCCCAAGAGAAAGCCGTATGAACCAATTTGAACACCGGATCGCGGCAGCAGCCTTGTTGATCTTGGACTCCATGGCTGGACAGATTTACTACACCATATGCAACTTCCTCAGTGAACTTCGGAATTACTGCCCTGCTTCTGTCGCAAACTAATGCAGGGTGTATTGAGCAACGTGGGTGAACGGACCCAATCCGAACTGCGTACGGACCGAACCACTACTAGTCACCGTCTCCCAATGTAATGGAAGCACCGTGTTTCGATCTTTGTCCTGATGGGCCAGGTTTCTGTTGAACCGAATGGTCCAGGTGGGACTCTTCAAGCTAACTCCCTTCATCAGCCTAGGTAACCGACAGGTATGTCGGCCCCACCATTCTGAGCCTATATTCGTCGTGAATCTTGTCCCATATTTCCATCACAACTATCCGGCCTGGGTGTCAACAGCTGAGATTAAAACCACGTCACACTCTTCCGTACTAAAACAACCAACCACAACTTTCCCTATTTTTCATTACTTGGCGGTCCCCCAATCTCGTTTGTGTGCATACACCAGAGACCTGTCTCATTTCACACTCCTGACGAAAGTCAACGAGAATGACAGTTTGAAAAACACCAAAATGGCATACTTGCCTGACAAACGCAAACATCTACTTGCCTTCGAACATCATCTAAACCTTCCATCCCCAACGTACATGAACTTATGCAAATAAGTCAACAAGCGGCTCTTGCACGTACATTGGAGGCACTTGTCACCAGCACCTGCTGTCTTGTCGGAACACCGCCTCAGAATACTGGCATAGTTTTAAAAATTGAATCTCCGTCAGCCGCTTCACTGTGTGCACAATATGTGATTGCCTGGAAACCTAGCGGCTCAAGTCACTAACCAATCCGGTGCTCGGATTACCGTGAGCGCATAAACAGAGAAGAGTCTGCTTGGTTTGGTATCCATTAAAAACCGTCTTTATGCTGTCCGACTGAAAGGTACTGAGAGGCAACCATCACAAGCGCTGTTTGTTGTTACGATATAATGTCCTACACATTGCAGTCCAGATCCAGTCTAAGATTACCCTTGCACCATTTCACTAATCTTCTGCACACTGCGTGGAGTACGGAATCCGTAGTACTGGGCGGAGACCAGAACCCTCGGGTGGGTGGATGAAGTGTTGATGAGCACGAATTGGGTAGCCCACACCCATACGGTACCTGTCGAACAGATAACGGCGAACGTTTGTTGCAGTCCTGTGTTGAGAGCTGTCTGTTTCTACCGAGTACTCATTTTTAACGTCCCAGGCACCAATGTACCTCCATAGCCAAGTCAAGACTTACCAAATTACCGTCAGCTGTCGGTGGTGCGGCTGTTTTCATGATTCTGACTGTGTAGCCGTGAGTAAATTTTGCTTTGCGTCTTAGTGTGAGGTCACTCCAACGTTAAAAGCAAATTAAATCATCTAAACTAACGGAGATACAAGCGCTCTTCACTCATCAGAATGCGTTTGCATGTGGTCTAGGCCCCCTCACCAGATATTGAATCACGATAAGCACCAATTCGGCATGCAGTGCATACGAGTAGTACTGCCTCATGTGGTACTATTTCCCGTTCAGCTACCAAAAGCTGAGTCTGGACGCGACCACTCGAACTTCTTGTGGCTCGCCGAAACATTTCATCCGGGTAGCGAGTACAAGTCGGTTCGCAAGGCTAATCACCTAAAGCTCGAGGCCTGTCATTCACATGCTTACTACCATTTTTCCTGTCTCAGCAACTACTGCTGGTTTCCAGATTGAATAAGCCTAGCTTAAGGGCTCCTCGCCTCATTGCTCATTATTGTGTTCGTTGTCTACTCATCGTACCACAACAATGGACTATTAACAAGGGGTTTCTATTCGCGTTCTTTGCTCATCGTTGTTTTTCGCATTCGTGTCCAACAAAATTCGGTAATAACACACATCTTTTCAGATACATGGCAAACGGCCACCTCAAGACCATTCTAGGGAGAGGACTCGGCTTCTCGGGGACTTCCGAGAGACCGTAGTAAACGGGCTGTGCGGAGCTGGTGAAAGTTCAAAAAGTAGTTTTGGTTTATGTCCATCAAATCCTGTGGCGGTTGTGGTGTTCAGCCCCTAACCTCCCAATAATCTAAGGGTCTTAGTCTCAGAGATTTCCACATCTCGTCAGAAGATATTCTTCGATTTTTGCCTTTAGTTTCCAGAATGGGGCGGGAGGTCCCAGGATAGAGATGTCAGCGCAGTGGCTGTCCAATAGTCACGCCTTATCGAAATCAGTGAATGAGATTCATAGCCTAATTCACGAGTGAATGAAACAAAGCACTTTCCCTCCACGATGTTTAAGGTACTCAAAGAAGCGTTCCGGGTTTGCGAAAACAGCGTCAGCTATCTCCCTTTCATACCAGAACCTGGTATCCCTGACCGACTGCTTACAAGTACCCCCGGGTTGCCTTGTGAACCACAAAAATACTGATTCATAGAACATTCACGTAAAGCTTGCAAACACTAGCTCGCTTCGTATCCTCTTCGTCAACTTAAGGGGGCGTTTGAGTGAGGCGTTCAACAGGAGGAGGGGGAACGTACAAAATGTGGCCACAAAGCTCTTGCCAAGCAGTTCTTGTAGAAAAAGCAGCTTCCTGCATATCACCGAGGTCCACCTTCTAAGCGTTAGCAGAACGGAGTTGATTACTACACCTATCCCTGGTTACACAGCAACAGGACGACGCGACAATACGATCGCTCAAACTTAATGCTTGTTGATGAAACGAACCACACACGCGAGGTACAACGTTGGCAGGGTTGGATTCGCCACAAACTTTGTTGGCTGATCAACAAACTGCTTCGGTGGTACATGAAAGGTAAGACCACTTGTGCACCTTTTAGCCGAACGGAGAAGGAAATGCCGAAATACGATAGGTATGTTGAGGTATCCTAGGATCAGACACTTACTTGAAGTATGCCTACGGATAAACTGCAGAACATCAGACGAAGTAGAAGTTGGCCACCCGTAGACGGCAGTCATTATCAGCAGTCCTCCTCCGAATATTGTATAATCTGTTAGAAGCAGCTCGTTGTCATGCAAGTCCGGTGACAGCCACGACTTAAGAAAGGCAGCGACTTCCGGTTGACGGGCATCAGAGGGTGACTAAACCTCATGCAGTTTGCCCCACAGACCATGCACACTGCTAAGAGATACTTTAAAAAAAACTTTAAAAAACCTGAGGGTAAGGGTTTTGTTATGCAAGCTTTTAACCAAGCAATGTGATTCGTGGATTTCCTCAAGTCTCGAAAAATGAGACTAACGTTCAATAAGGAGTCTCCATCTCTCCGCGTACTTACTGCACAGCATTTCAAAAGCGCCACACTACCGCACTCTGAAGATACCTCCGTTGCAAACCCTCCGAGTGGTCAGCATGCTCCCTTCATTGAAGTCGGTTGAGGGTGCAATGACCTTCTGCAAGCTTGACTTATTCGTCAGTGTCGGATTTATTGGGCTCAAAACCCTTGGAAGTCCTTCTTCGTTTCTTTTTACTGGCATTGCGGGACGAACTTACCGAAAGATTTCATCATGACCATTGACGTCTGCCTGCAATGGTAATCAATTCACCAGCACTAACTTCTCATGCCGACGGACCAGCAGCGCTGGTTAAGTATCTCAGCATACCGGTAACAAAAACATCAATAGGGGGATCACTCGACACAGCTCGTAGATTAGCCACAGCTATGGCATTTAATGAAGTGGCTGCTGAATTTGAGACGCCTGCATCTAAGGCACAAATGTCCACGCCCAGTGTTACACTCTGAACCAATAGTGGATTTGCCAGCAAGTATAATGCCGGAGCTTGCATCGAAGAAATTGTTTGAATTAGGTTCTATCAAACGAATAACCTTCCGCGCAATCGTCGATCAGTGAACCACAGGTCGACCAGGCACACTCAGCCTGGTTCTTGGATGCAATTTTTTCAAAACTACATGGTCTTCTACTAACAATGTCGTGTAAATTTCGCAAGATTTACACAAGATTACTAGGAACATACGTTTTCAGGAGGCCTCTTAGTCCAGGTAGCACGACCGTTCCCTCACAGACTTCCGAATTTGCCAACTGGGAGTCATTTCAAGACAGGGAGCCAAGTTACTTTTTGACTCATCGCTAACCACCCTTAGAAACACATACAGTCCTAAGAAAGCGCACTGACTATATAGTAAACCCAACTGTGGGCCACGAGACCTAAGCTTACGCGATGATTAGGTGGTGCCAATGATCACACTGGTACAGATGATTTTGATATTCACCGCGTACGCTTCATAAAAATACCTAGTTCTAACCACAGAGGTGGGTAGTAGACAAACAGAGTAGGTCACCCATATTGTCATTGTAACGCGCAACCGAAACCAGCGAGCGCGCACGGATTGAATTTGAGTTGTGTAACGGGGCGTGCTGCTGTGTTGTCGGTGCCGTTTTAACTGTCGTTTGTGTAAGTCGTGTGCATGGCTTACTGGGCCTTCGGCTCATGT
>QNGE01000321.1:88098-140452 GCA_008508345.1 Paragonimus westermani
GGTCCGAGGTCGAAGCTTATAGAGCTTCTTGTCGTGGCCTCTTCGACTGTTATCACTTACTAGGGTGAAGAATTGTTGCACGAGTCCTGTGCTAAAAAGAAAGTGTGTAAGAATTAAGTCGCCGCGGAGCCTACGAAACTCAAGTGGATAACGATCGAGAATTTCAAGGCGAGACTCGTAGGATAGATGCCGTAAGCCAGTGACCAATTTAGTGGCTACTCGCTGGACACCTTCAATGGCGAGTATGTCTTTCTTCGAACCGGTGTAGACGACTTGATTGGCATACTCGAGCAATGGTCTTATGTAGACTCTGTAAAGCGTGTGAAAGGCGCGCTTGTCAATCCGGGGGTAGGTTCGTTTGATCATCCCGAGAGTCATGAGACCCCTTTTGGCGTCCAGCTGGTGATGATAAGAGGAGGGCAAACCAGACAATAGTCAGATCCCTAGGTCTTTTTTGAGGTCTACTTTCGTGATATCTACTACACTTTGTGCACCATGTATCACGAATAGGTTCCCAGAGTCTCTTCCGAGTGACATGTGCGCACATTTATTGTCGTTTAGAGGGAGACTCCAATCATCTGACCAGCACTTAATACGATCAAGGTCAATCTGCAATGCATTGGGGTCACAGGAGTTCCAGATTTTTAAGTCATCGGCATGAAGGATAGCGTTGCTAGTGATCAATTCGGGGAGATCATTGATGTAAATAAGAAACAACAGCCAACTAAGTACCGATCCTTGAGGGACTCCCACAGAGGCTTAGAATGGAGACAAAAGGCCTGAACCGTTTTTTACTCTGAAAGTCCTGTTACCAGGAAAGGAGATTATTCAGCGGAGAACTTCTCCTTGGATCCCATAGGCTTCTAGCTTATGCAACAGAAGACCGTGTGGGGCACGGTCGAAGGCTTTGGCAAAGTCGAAGAAGAGAGCATCCGAGATATGACCATTGTCTTTGGCCTCTGTTAGGCTATCCATGAAGATTAACATATTAGTTATGCATGACCAATCGGGAAGAAAGCCATGCTTGGTCGAAGAGAGGAGGTTATTCGAGAAGAAATGCTTAAAGACAGTGCGTTTTAACAGTCGCTCCATTATCTTGCATGGGATGCTGGTAAGGCTGATAGGCCGACAACTAGCAGGAGAGTGACGATCGTCTTTTCTAAATATAGGTGAGACAATGGCCTCTTTCCATGCCTCCGGAAGAGTGCCTGTCCGAAGTGTCTGTTTAAACAAATCAAAGAGAGGCACTGCCAAACCGACGGCCGCTTGTTTGAGGATCCGGGGATGGATCTTGTCTGGTCCCACGGCACTATGAGGATTGATCTTAAGCAAGAGGCTCTGAACGTCGGACACAGAATAGTCAGCTGTCAGGATGGGGTGTTGGAAGTGTCTTCGCGGGAGTATTGGATGCCAGTTTGCCAGATTCACATTGTAGACTGATGAGTAGTATTCTCTGAACACCTCGGCAACCACTTGGGGGTTGGAGGAGGTTTCCCCCTCGGGAAGCCGCAGAGAAAGCGCTGAGGGCTTGGTTTTTCTCTGGCGTCGTATATAATTGAGAAGAAAATTCTCATTCTCGTGTGAGCTACTTGTAGGATTTTCAACTTTACTTGTTGGGTGTGCTGCCGGATTTCCCGTTTGCACCTGTTTCGTACAGAGCAAAAGGCCTCTAGATCATCTGGCCTATCCGTTAGCTTCTGCTTAGAGGATAGGTGAGAACGTGCTTTAAGAGGGTAGCGTATGTTCCGCGGATTCAGCGACTAATTCACCGGTTCGTAGAAGAAGACCGATTTTTCCGGATCCAGTTGGTTCTTCCTGTACACTGTCGAGAGAGCTTCTGTTGACCTGAAAGAAACTCACTGGAAACAGGGGTAGTGTCGCTCTTGTGCGATTACAGTAAACACCGAGAACAGTGTAAGTTTATTCATTTGATGGATTTTCAAGGAAAAAGGAAACATGCAGTGCTTGGAAGCAACCTCTAGAAACGCCGTTAGTAACCTTATAAGGAAGGCTGTTACAGTGATTAACAATCCTATAGGAAAAGAACTGCTGTCTAAGAAAAGACCGAGGACGAGTCTTGGAGAACTTCCTGCTGTGTTCTCGCCGGTCACCATCATTCGTTCTGATGCATTGTTCAACGAGACCTGAATTCAAGAAGTGTGACATATATGATGACTGCGAGATCACCGAAATTCAAGTTCATACAAATTAGGAATTTAAAAAAGAGGCCCTCATGCGAAATTTTATGAGCCCGTAATAAGTTTTGCAGCGGCACGTTAGACACGCCCGATAGCCAGTTTACACTCATTCAGGTCGGTATACACTATCTAATAGCATGCTCAAGGATCGGTCTTATATAAATCCCGTAATGTGTTTGAATCATTTTTCCTGCAGGGTAAAGTGCACTTGACCATCCTAAGGGGGGTGAACCCCTTTCATCGATCATCTCATGCTGTTACGCGAAGGATATGTTNGCCTCTAGATCATCTGGCCTATCCGTTAGCTTCTGCTTAGAGGATAGGTGAGAACGTGCTTTAAGAGGGTAGCGTATGTTCCGCGGATTCAGCGACTAATTCACCGGTTCGTAGAAGAAGACCGATTTTTCCGGATCCAGTTGGTTCTTCCTGTACACTGTCGAGAGAGCTTCTGTTGACCTGAAAGAAACTCACTGGAAACAGGGGTAGTGTCGCTCTTGTGCGATTACAGTAAACACCGAGAACAGTGTAAGTTTATTCATTTGATGGATTTTCAAGGAAAAAGGAAACATGCAGTGCTTGGAAGCAACCTCTAGAAACGCCGTTAGTAACCTTATAAGGAAGGCTGTTACAGTGATTAACAATCCTATAGGAAAAGAACTGCTGTCTAAGAAAAGACCGAGGACGAGTCTTGGAGAACTTCCTGCTGTGTTCTCGCCGGTCACCATCATTCGTTCTGATGCATTGTTCAACGAGACCTGAATTCAAGAAGTGTGACATATATGATGACTGCGAGATCACCGAAATTCAAGTTCATACAAATTAGGAATTTAAAAAAGAGGCCCTCATGCGAAATTTTATGAGCCCGTAATAAGTTTTGCAGCGGCACGTTAGACACGCCCGATAGCCAGTTTACACTCATTCAGGTCGGTATACACTATCTAATAGCATGCTCAAGGATCGGTCTTATATAAATCCCGTAATGTGTTTGAATCATTTTTCCTGCAGGGTAAAGTGCACTTGACCATCCTAAGGGGGGTGAACCCCTTTCATCGATCATCTCATGCTGTTACGCGAAGGATATGTTGGACGACAACAAGATGTTTCTTCAGATCGATTGTTATGGTACCTTCTTTGCTGAACATACTATGAATCTTGAAGGCATTGCCATAATCTCCACCGATTAACCTGTGAGCACAATTACTGTCATTCAGTAGGACACTCCGATTGTTCGACCAGCGCTTAATCGTGCCAATTTCCATCCGCAGTACACTAGGATCAGTAGCACTCTAGATAGTTGGGTCGTCGGCGTATAGGAGGGTGTTGCTCGTGAACAAAATATAACAGAAGGCCCAGTGCTGACGCTGGGTAGATCCTGCAAAAATGAAGGATGCAGAAGAATGTTATTACTCGGTTTCAACATTAAGTCCTGTTATCAAGAAAAGAGGCAATCCAGAGAAAAAGCTGACCTTGAACACCGTAGGCTCCCACTTTGTGTTTGAGATGGCCATGTGGGACACAGTAAAAAGCCTTGACAAAGTCAAAGAAGATAACATTTCAGATGAAGCCACTGCCTTTTGTCTCCGTCAGGTTATCCACGGAAATAAGTAATTTTGTCACGCTTGAGCGGTTAGGAAGCGATCCGTGCCGGGTAAGAGAAAAAAGATATTTTGCTGATGAGTGGTTGAGGATGGCATACTTTAGTAAGCGCCCCACTATCTTGCATGGAATGCTAGCAATTGGGATTGACCAGTGAGTAGCCGCAGAGTGCCGACCGCCCATTTTAAAGATTGGTGTACTGGTCGTCTCTTTCTATGCACTAGGAGGACACCCGTTCGGAATTTCTGTTCAAACAGTCTATAAAGGGGCTTCGCCAGACCATCAGCTGCTTCTTTGAAAATTTTTAGATGGGCCTTGTCGTGACCCTCTGTACTGTACGAAGTGACCCAGAATAAAAGGTCTTCGAAATCGGGCACAGAGAATTCAGCGTTATCGAGTAGTCGCCGGAGGTTCCTCATCGTTAGTATAAAATGCCATTTTAGCGGTGTTGCGTTATAAACTGCGTGGTAGTACGCTCTGAAGTACTCGGCCGAATCTAGTGAGTCAGATGGAGTCTCTCCTTAGAGCAGCCCGATGCGTTCGTTTGATGAGTTGTCAACTTATCCACACGTGTTGTGCTCCTGTCTATCGATCGGCTGATAACCATTCGGGTTGGCAACCTAATCAACCGGGAGACGAACAATACATACGTTCCTTGTTCACCCATCGCTTTGTCTTACGTTGGATTGGGTGCTCTGTTATGTCATTGAAGTTGAAATATACCATTTTATCACCCTATTATCACTGTGTTAAGCGGCAAAAATAACGCAGTCACAAAGAATGGGCTGTGGTTTTATCCCTTCTCAGTGCTCGCACATGGCTAGATGAAAAATTCTGTCCCCGAGGGCTCTGGGGGAAAATCGCTTCTTGCCAATTGTGAGGTGTTGGCGGTTTTCTGCTTGTGTCTGCCTCTGTCAGTGTGGAACGCGCTTTGAACCCCGGGTTTCCTGTAAACTCATGTTTCGCGAATAAATTGGATTTTCATCGAGGAGACGACGTATTCTACGTGAAAGGGGCGGCCGAAAAGAAAATGCGCACAATCTGAACAGTACAAAAAATCATCTGCCTTCTGAATACCGTTACGGAACGCACGGTATTTCTGGTTCATGGAGATTTAATCAAGAAGAAGTGAACCTAGATATCTTCTCAGACCGTTAAAACTAGCCTGAGTGAAATTTTGAACCATGGGCCTTTTTGCCGGTTGTTGCAACCAGCTTCACAGACCAAGGGTGAGCGGAGGGTGATCACCGCGTCCGATTGTTAGACTAGTGATAACTGCGTCTACCAGGTGGCTCTCATTGGCGAATCTGATCAAAGCGATGCCGCTTCGGAGTGTTGACATGCTGCGTCTACGCTTTCCGTCGTGTCAGCGTCGATAAGGAAGTTGAGTATCCGTTTTCACTGCTCTGGTGAGAAATTGATGCTCACTTTATCTCGAGTGAATTAGCCACCCGTAATGATCAGATTCGTAAGACATTGCAGTTCTGGGAGATCGCTCAGTTTTACTAGGAGGGTGTCACCCTCACAGATGTCGGAGGAGGGAGAACGATAAATAACCTCCATTAGGACGTGTTTCTTGGCCACTTAGTGATAATCTTAGCCACAGAGCGTCATATTTATCAGAAGGCTGAAACCCATGGATAACCGTAGGTGTCGGGAAGTGTTACTACTGAAAAGAACTCGCAGAACACCCATTCTCTCTTGGGCTGAGTCCACTCGGCAAACTGAATACCCCGGGGCATTCAGTCTACTGCCAGTGATCTCACCTGTGAGCTAGGTCTCCGTGAAAGTAAATATATGGTGATTTGCTGCACAAACTCAAACAAAGCCACTTCTAATTTGAATTCGCGAAATAAGAGAAGGGAGAGCGCGAGAAGAGCTTGAGAAATAAGACCTAGATTTGAGAAGAGTGGTGGGGTTAGACTCAGTTTGTTCTTCCTAGCTGTTCTGACGACCGTTACTTGAGTCTGCTGACGAGCCCTTGCCGGCATATGTACGTCAGTGACTCCACAGGAATTTCGATGCTGGTGGGCGGCTCCTAGAAGCTTTCTGTCATTAGGCATTTTTTCGCATTCGCAGAGGTTTCGAATCGCGCTTCATTCTTCTCAGCACACCGGGTGGGAAGCTCAATATTGCACTCAAGTATGTACGCTGTAGAAATGTTTTATTGCCTATCTGTTTCTGTGAGTAGTGTTGTTTATTTAGAGCCATCATTCCTAGTTGCTGACTAACGTCTTATACGTCCCATTCACTTGTATTTCCAATTTAACGACCTGCTGCAATAAACTTGCTGAATCCACACGATTCTGGTGCTGGATCTGACAGTGCTAGCAGACCGCAAGTTTATAACATAGGCGGTAGTTTTGAGTATCGCGTAAAGGTTTCGAGTGGTATGCAGTGCCAAACCTCCTTTCAATGGTAGAATATTACTACACTGGTCCCAAAGCGGATCGGTGCATTGCGCTGTTCTCTCCGAATACTTCATTTGTGCGTTACAGATAAGTATCTAAAGAACTCATAAAACGACCGTTCCCGTGACTAGCGCAGAACCAAAGGTTACAAACTCGCAGAGAGCAGGTGCGCCCCACTGCCACTGTGTGGCCAACATAGGTCTAAATGCAACAAAAATTGTCCTTTATTGAAAGTGCGCTAGAGAACACCCAACCTGCACTGTCGAACATAAAGAGGGAACTGGTCCCCACGAACTAGTAGTTGGTCGTTTTCCCCTTCGGGTTTGTAGCGACCATGAAAACAAGAACGGTCTACACTGTACAAATGAAGGTGATTGCCGTTAATAGTAAATTCGTGATGTCTTTACTGAATGAATCGTCTGATGTGGATGGCTCCGCTCTACCTCCTATTCAGACGACCAGGCAAGGTCCGTTTTGAGTGAATCTCTTTTTCTCTTGACGTGACCAGCCCAGTTTCAACTAAACGGTTACACTTCAACACCACCGTAGGATAATTCGGTCTTCTTGGTACTTTACCAGGTATATCTGGCGACCGAAAGCTACTTGGCGAACCTATGCAAGTGAATCTGCGTGTGCTGAAGTGACGGACGTGTCACCTAATTCATTATTACATTAACAAGGGAAGCTCTTTTACTCCGCCGAAGCTGGCATATATTGAGGTGTACTCCAAGGTTTAGGCTAGGTCACATGTTCTAATCTCTAGTCTCAGCATTCCACCTCCATGTTTCTTGGTTTCTTTGACGGAGCGCACAACCACGTTCTCATAGAAGTAGCAAAATGGTGCGGTCCTTGCGCGGGCTACGGCGGGCTATGTAAAAAACTTCCGGGCAAACCTCTTAAAGCGGTTTGCAAGATTCGATTTTTTCCATAACCGTTCTCCTACCGTCTTCGTCACGTGCTCGAGGATTACTGACGCCACTGAAGAATTATATTGCAAACCGTCTGCAAAAGTGGAAGTTCTATTGTACATTTTGGAAAAGTACATCAGAAACACAGTTTGTTATGTATATGTTCATCAGATTTCCCAATCGACGTTGGAGCCATTTCACCACCCTTCGGTGCACTCTTGGGAAACCTGGAGAGAGAAATGCAAGAGAAGTATTTAGTAAATGGAAGGCAGCAATCAGACTACAACAAATATGTATAAGAAATTGGGCGATACACGAAAGCATTCCTGAACCAGCTGCGACTTTTTGAAATAACCCAACATAGTGTATATGAAGGTTCACAACAATCTCACGCATATATGGGTGTGTGCGTTGCATGCACGTTACAGTCTTCGCCACGTTCACAGTACAACCCATTATTGTCAGTGCTTCCGATGTAGTGTTTATTTTCACAACTGGCATAAGCAAGAACACTCACGCTGTTAATCAGTATTCAAGTCTACATTTTTCGGTCTAATGCCCCTCAAAATGTGAACGCGGCGCCTAATAGTAAGTTCAGCAGAACGACGTTATTTAAGCTTTAGTATCACACGCTCATTTCACGCGACCCTCCAAACCGTCGACTCAATTCTTCATATGACAAAATGACACAAAAAACAGTAAATAGATTTATAAATTCCAATAATCATAGCAAAAACATTAATATCGTGTGAGTACTTCGTCGAAAAATTCCGCTAACACATTGTTTACCACAGCAAATGTTTTAATCCCACATTTCCTCCTCTAACGTGTGGAGTCACAATCTCCGTTCCGATTCCCATATCATCCACTGAGGGAGGAAAATTTTCTACGACGGATGGGTGCACGGAAATTCGTCTTAACCGAACGGTTCGCGAGATGTTTAACTTTTTGACGTTTCCGGGGAATCGACGAAATTCTGCGTTGGAATCTGCTCAATCGACTGCTGGATTTTGGGATTTTCCACCCTGTCTCGCCAAAGCCGACTTATTTTGACATTTTCTGGAGGCAGTTCTATCTCCTAGTGGTGAAACACTTCGAAGATGCGTTTGGGCATTCTTTCAGGAATGACCTTGAACTTTAAAATAATTGCCAACCCCACAACCTTGTAGAAAGGAAATTGGTCTAACATCCCATCTTCTGAGATTAAATCTGTGAAGTGAGCAAACCATACCCTTCTCTGTTACGTGCGTCAAAGTTTCATAAACTACAGTCATTTGCCTTTTGACCACGTCCTTCTTGACAGCAGGTTACACGTTCGTGCTACTATATACTTTTTCGTTTATGTACGGTTTGTAAATATCTGCAGTGATCACGCACATCCAGCGTGCTTCTCATACATGCGTTAAGGAATGTGTATTAGTAAGTCCAGACGACTTCTACGGGAACGCGAAATTTTCGTCAAACGAATCCAACGGATGTGTCACATGTCAGAATTGAGGGTTTTAACACTCTTGTTTAATGAGCGATCATAGGTTGGCGCAAAATGTACATAACAGATACAATGCCGTCTTCGTTTGAAGCTCCGAAATGCGACATTCAGTCTTCTGACATTATTCCAAACTGGTGCGCCTTTGAGTAACTGAAACTCAGAGAATGAAAGGTCTTAGTAAATAGCGCTCAGCTCACCGGCTAAGAGAAAAACAATCTACAGAACGCTAGTTCGACCCCAACCTGAGCACTGTGTCTTTGTTTACAGCAATATGAGCACACATGACAACCCTGTTTTATAAAATTTGGAGCGATTATTAACCAGTGGTTTGTTAGGATATTTAACCTTCTTTTGTTCTAGAAAACGCTGTCAAAAACTGGGTATTGGATCACACCGTTTTAAGAATGCAGATCTGTGCATTCGGGCACTTCCTTCAAAAATTCCTCCGTTGACTCAAAATAAAGACACCCACGTGGATTGAGCAATAAAATTTTCATTCTTGCAGTTTTGTCAAGTCAGAAAATATACCAGCAAAATAATTCACACTGAAATATTCTTATCCTTGAAATATGTCACTGAATGAATGTGGAGTTAGTTAGAATATACAACCATTTCAAAAAGGGCATAGAGAACTACTCAGTGTTGTGAAAGACAATGTCCACCTTCAAACTTTTCTCATCCTTCAACGATCTTTTTCGACTTTGCTGAAGAAGCATCTGGCGTGCGACTGAAAGCAACACGCCACCACTTGTTCGCTACTAGGCTTATTCTTGGAAACACATCGTTTGAAATAATTCAGTGTTTCCATCGTGTACTCATGCCCCTGTCTAACATTTAATCCACTGTGTAAATGTGAAACCGCCAGCAAACCATCATTACGATTTTGTGCACAACATTGTGTGTGCGCTGTTCAAATTGTGAGACTAAAGTACATCAACAGGTCCGCAACTACTGAACTTGTGCACAGCCGTACTCAAAACGTGAACATTCATAGTAAAATAGGTCTGTAGTCCGCACTCACGCTAGTCCATAAGTATATGCATCCACTTGTAACAACCCAATTATCCTGCTACACCGTTGCCTTACATGATCACTGGTCATCATGCGGAAGCTGTGCACACTTGAAGTGTTCTGAAAAACAAAATTACCCCACCCCTACATCTCACAAGTTAGTTTTAAAATCTTGCTTCAATTCCTGTGTTCCCTAACTGTTCACAACCCGCTTGTAAACCACTCGGTAACTTTTGCCTCCAATTTTTACATGTTGTAGTCCTGCCCAATCCCGTCACTTCCCCTAGTTCGATGAATTTTTGCATTTTTCACGTTGTGCCACTAATACTTATACGCAACCTTTGTATTTATGTACGTTGATCGCACTCATTCTAGCACGCTTCGCTCACCTGCATTTAAAAATGCACACCATTTAGGAATGTATGAAAAAGAACTAGCTTGGGTTTGGGGTTAATTAATGGCTAATATGACTGGTATATGCCAAAAGAGGTATGCTTTTTATGGAACATCGAAAATTTCAACCGGAATCAGGGGGATTCAGGCCCGTTTAGAGAAGAGTGGATACGAATAAGATGACATGTAATGAAGTGGTGAGTAACCACGAACTGAGAAATTTGTTTACGGAGGTACAGCCACAGTTGACCAACAGTTTGTGATAAAGACAGGGCACACTATTACCTGATAGCGGCTGCGTGATATCGAATTGGGCGAAGTTTCTCGTAAGTAAATATTTGAACTCACCGATTATGTTTTCAAGGATGAGTACTGGTAATCCCGGACATCTAGTGGTTGTTCGAGTAACGCTTAGTCTTCTCGCAACGTCTATCGATATGCAGGATCCACGATGGTCTTGTCTGTGAGTGAAGAGCGTCTGTTAATTCTGAGCCCGTCGAGCAACCGAATCGAATCCAAAGGGAAAAACGGTCTAATTGACGAGTTTCTTAGTAATAAGGTGTTGATGTTTAAGAACGATGTGATGAACCGAACAGTTGAAAACAGCAACGAACCTCGATATTGAATCCACTAAATATACAAGTTCCGAGACTAACGGTTCGCGTAAACATAGTCAAAGGCAACACTCACGTAATGGCAAAGCGGTCGAGCGAAAATGAAACCAGGGTACAGATAAACAGAGGTCCGGCAAATAAAGTAAGGGAGAAAAACTGCCCGGAAACAAGTTCCTACAAGCACACTGCACCAAGATTTAATGATACATCAAGACCAACATTCACGGTAAAAATGGTTTGTCGCGCGCGTAGCTTGCGTGGTAGTGTCAGAGTGTAAGGGCTCGTAATCGACATAGAGAAATCCAGCGTAAAAAGACGACGCAATGAGAAAGGAATAAATAGGACAGTAAACGTGGCCCCCAACGTTCTATTAACACATAACAGTCATCAAGCACTTACGCAAGCAGCTACTTCAACAAGTGAAAACCTACCCGTGCCAACCAAAATATCAGGCACTATGTTGGTAATTCAGGTGAACATTCAGTCTATTCTTTCCAAGCACAGTGAGGTCGCCACATCCTGAAATAAGGAATTTTGAGGAGGTGTAGAAAAGTTGCGGCAACCGTGTGGTGATCTGTAAGACTGAGGAATCCATTGGAAACGGAGATCCTTCGTTACTTTCACAAAAATGGAACCGATGAGTACATGTGAAATGATCATGAGCGACTCGGGGAAGAAGGTCGGGGGTTGTGGTCCTTAGTTGCCTGCCGAAGTTCGTCTTGCAGACACAAAAGACGTCATTTCGGTCCACACAGAATGTACAAACTACATAATATTTGATGAAATGAAATGGACCAGACCTTCAAACTGATCGATGGCGACACTCAGGCTCTAGTAAGTGGCCTAATGAGGATGGTAACAATTGGAGTGATTCGTGGTCTTCCCCAATACAAATCTTTTGAATCAGGTGATTATATATATGTGATGCGAGATATCTGAAAAATGGGCTCGATACGATAATGCACGCTGCTCCGTTGTGGCACGTGTGATCGGTGCATATGAGAAAAAAGTAGAATACTCTGGCAGTTTTCAACAGCAAGGCAACTAATATAAACCGGAGCAGTTAGTTTGAGGAGCGTCTAAGATTTCTGTAAGCGAACGGCGGACGTGCTAGTTTGATCGCCATTGAGACTGCGTGCATCCGATGGACCCCAAAAATATGATGTGGGTTGTAAAGGGTAGGTTCGTAAATAAGCGCCCTGAAATATTGCATTCACAATTTGAGTCTTCTTAACCATCGTGAGTACAAACTGGCGACTTGAGTTTGGCAGTGTACACCCACACAAAAGGAGCGATAGCAAGTTCACAGATGTAAACGTCAGTTATTTTCAATTTCATTCCCATCGTATGTCAATTTCTGTCCACAACGTTTCTGCACTTGGCGTATCAGCGGTCGCCCTTTCATATCCTCCAAACCAGACGTGCGTTTTTCTCGTGAACACGTCGTAAGATTACACCTAGGGTGTCAGCAGTTGGCCAATGATCAACTCAGAGCATATGCCAAAAAATCAGTCTACCAGACTGGGTATGGGCAGATTATCAAATCCTCGCTCAAAAGTTTAATGCCAACCAGTCAAACAATGACGTGGCAGAACGAGCAATTCCGGATATTCAGAGCTTATCCGAAGTCAGTAGCCGAAACTGCAGAGCAGTACAATGCAAGCGTCCTTCCATGTCGATAAAGGTCTATCGCACAATGTAAGAGTTATATTTTAGGTTTAATTTACATGCAAATATTGATGGCAGTTCATCAGTGGTAGTCTGAAATATAGGTCAAGTGGGCGGAAATAGAGAGGGTTTGAAATCAACGTTGCAGCAATACGCTTTTCATAACAGTAAGACTCATGAATTCTGCCTGGCACATAAATAGCACATCTGGACTGGTTAAAGAGATGCTAACGAATTAACTACACGCTAACCCAGTTCAAAGCGTTGTGGCTTGAACATGAACTGTCCGCTGGCACACTCAGAAGATGGAGCAAATGGTGTTTTACTCCTAGCTTGAACAGCATCAGGGGGCTGAGTGACGAGGGATTTGGAACAGGAACTCCAGCACATGCGATAGTTTCCGTGGGTGAAAAGCTCACTGTCAATGTTGCAGTCTCGGTAGCCACAAACACTCGACTGCCATGTTAGGAAGCTGAGGGTAAACGGAAAGTGCGAGTGGATGGAAGTCACTAATAAACTGCGATACGTTGTTGATACAATACAAAAACACGAAGGCGTTGGTGTGCGCCTGAGTGCTGGCAAAACGGAGGACATCCCCTACTATACAATTTCAACCTGATCAGTCCAGAAAAGCACTGTGTTCCATAAGCCAGCTGTTGATAGGTTAGTGTTCAAACCCATGTAACCTGGAGGCTGCTTACCCTGGACGCCTGTCGAATCATTGTGCGTCATCCGGTCTACTAGTAACAACTGTCGATACGGTGGACCTGACATGGTCGCCTGTGTAATGTATCGAGTCCCGACAACTGCTAAGCTCGCTGAGAAACCGATTCCGGTACAAAGGAAGACGGTCATAATTGTAATTTTCTTATTAGCATGGAGTTAGGGTAAAAGAAGGTTATTCAAAAACCAAACTGAACACAGTGACATGAACTCCTGGTACTGAAACCGCCAAGGTCCGAGACTAACTATTTATGTGAACGCGACTAAGTACAACTGTAGAGCGCGATCGAGACCAGCCAGCGCGCATGGGCTGAATTTTGTCTGCGTAACGGAGCGGGCTGTTCTGTTATTGACGCCGTTTTAAGCCCCGTTTATTTTAGTCCTGTGGCTTGTCGGTCATTTGGCTCATAATTGTTTGTGTTAACTCTTTTTACAGGACTGTTCATGAAACCCATACTTTGGAACAAAGCTGTCCACCGTTACCCAAAAGTTTGTCCATAAGTTTCGCCGACGTTTAGGATAGAAATGACTGGCTTGTCGTACAATAAATCGGATAATGGCACGGCGATGAGGTGCAAGTAAAACTGAGGTGTACTAAGCAACGGTCCAGCAGTAAAAAGTGAGAGAGAAGTAGCTGTGTTAGAACGGGCTTCGATAAACAAAAGGCATTAGGCTTTAACATCAAATCAGAATTTCTGCTTGTAGGAGGAACGGTTTTTTTTGCATGCGCATTGTGATTAGCCATGCCAGTCTCCGTAAATGGGGCTCGCAACCTTCGCCAAGAACACTTCGAATGTGAGGAGAAGATAGACAAACGGGAAGGGATTAAATGAAGACAGAAAGCGTGGTCACCATCATTCCATCAAACACACGACAGCAATCGAATACTCAACACGGGCAGGACTTCAAAAATAATAATAATGGTATATTTCTCAACCCACTTGTGAGAAACACGCTCAGATAAGCGTGATCAGTACACACATTTCAACGTGTACTACATAACGTACACATAATTGTTAATTGTACAAGACACCAATTATGGAAAAAGAGTAATAAAACGGACAAAATAATGAAGCGAAACTCTAGTTTATGAAGATGCAGAGGGTTCACTTGCTTCTGAAACAATAGTTCTCGAGGTTATCAATATTCGATAAAAAAGTTAAGTTGTTACAGCAATTGTTGCTTCGCAAGGCTAACGTTGGCCTTACGTTCAAGGTCATGCCAGAAAAAGGATTTTTCAGGATGGAGAAAATGAATAGTCAAAGAATTCCGCCGTTATTTGATATGGATGGCCTCGGAAAAATACGTAGAAACTTTTGGGAAGATGAGGGAAAATTAGCGGGTACCAATTTTCCCGGAGAAATGGACGATCTTCTGGACTGGAATCCGTTATTTCCTCAAATCGACGGAATTTCACGAATTGCCCAACCAGCACAGGATTTTGATTTTCCGGACATTGTGGAATGTTGTCTCGCGTTAGAATTTATCGTAGAGTCAAGAATGGAAGGCAAAACTACGTGATAAGCAGAAGAACATAAAATGGTCATGTGAAGTATGACGAATGATGAAATCTGATATTTTCTGGCTAAATCTTCTATATAGAATTCACAGTTTTGTGCTAGTTAATAAAATATATATCTCTAACAAATAATTGTTGCTGTATAACGCGAAAAATGATCAATTCACAGATAATCCTAGTATATGGCTACAGCCGAATTCCGATGTCGATTTAATATGTACGGCCGTTGTGTAGAATGGGAAGATGTTTAGCAACACGGAAAGATTATCAGGTGGTCTGTGGAATAGGAAGAGGCACGTATTTATATGTAATCATATGAGGCGAACAGGTTAAGCTATATATATTCTCTAAACTGCTTTAACTTGCACAGCTATTGCGTAGTGGTTGATAGCTATACAGAGCTGATAATCATTGAGTATGGAGTAACAGTACCAGGATGGTTTGGTTACTAATAACGGGGATGTTCAACATGCCATATGTTGGCTGTAGTTTTGTTATGCAGCTGCAATTTTTCGACAAAGCTGTGTACAAGATCTATCCTGGTGGAGAAATGATAAGTTTCGAAATGAGGAATTTCTCAAATGGCTAAATTGATAGCTTTGATCGGTTCGAAGTGTGTGTGGCGTTACATCCTGTGGTATAGATTCACCCTCCGTTATTATTAGATTACGTCAGATGGTTAGATGTTATTAGGTCCGTTTTGAAAGATATCGTCTTCAGGCAGGCAGAGTTTGAAGATCAACATGACGTTCTTTAATGTTAGGAAAGTTTCTAGGCTTCGTTTGAATTGATGTATATTCTTACTGGTTCTAATTGCATGTGGGAGTTTGTTCCAAATGTAAGTATATTTCACTAGGAAAAAATTTGAACGGAGTTTTCTACGGGATTTAAGAGTTGCCAAAGTGAACTCTTTGTTCCTGATGTTGTATTTTGAGCTATGTTGAAGGCGAATCGCGAGTTTTACCTTAAATTTATTGCTATAAACTAGATTATACATGAGCGCAAGGTTTAGCTTGAGACGCCGTAGCCAAAGAGGATCCAGTTTAAGCGTCTGGCATCGTTCTCTGTAGTTCAACGAAGGCGGATAACCCACTAAACCTTTCGTAAATGCACGTTGGAGACTTTCCAGAGCTAGCCTATCAGACTTGCGCAAGTGACTATATATGAACGTGCAGTACTCAAGCTGGGGTCGTACGCACAGCTTATAAAGGTGCAGTCGAGCTGCAGGAAAAAAGAATGAGTGCCTGATGTATCCAATCGTTCGCTTAGTTTTAGCTACTAGGAAAGAAATGTGTTCAGCAAAATTGAATGAGTTTGAGTAACGTATACCTAGGTCGCGGACTGAGTTGGCAGTTGGAATAGCATGACCATCCAGCTTTATAAAGTCCTCTGGTATATGACAACCGTGTGTGACAATGGTGGATTTATTGGCTGAGAATTTCATCAGCCAGGTTTGACACCAAGACTCTAATGACATGATGTCTTCCCGTATATTTCCTAAAGAAGAATTGAGATCGCCAGTAGGAAAAGTATAGACAAGTTTGATGTCATCAGCGAATAGGAATAGTTTGCCATGTTTGATAACTTCACATATATCATCTATATACATAAGAAAGAGCAACGGTCCCAGGACGCTTCCTTGAATCACTCCGCTGGTGACTGGTCTGGGCGTTGAGCTGTTATCTCCTATTTTCACTGTTTGTGTGCGGTCCACAAGGTATGAAGCAAACCAGCTGAGTAATGGGTCACGTATACCGAAAGATGCCATTTTGATCAGAAGGCGCTTATGAGGCACACGATCAAAAGCTTTTTGCATATCCAGGAGTATGATAACAACTGCATTCCCTGAATCAGCAGATATTGTAACATGATCAAAGAATTCCAGCTGACACGTCATGCACGAACGTTTGCTGAGGAACCCATGCTGGGATAGGTTTATAAGCTTTTGTGATAATAAGAATTCAACCATGCGACATTTTATTATCCTTTCCAATACTCTGGAACAAATTGAAGTATGGTTAATGGGACGATAATTGTTGATGTTCTGTCGTGAGCCACCTTTGTAACGGGGCTGAATTATAGAATTTTTCCATTGGAGTGGGAAGGAACCTAACGATAGAGAAAGTGTATAAATATTAAGCAAAAGGAAAGGGATGTCATCCCCTCCGTGTTTGAGAGCAACAGGGTGTATACCCTCTGGACCAGGTAGGTAAGAGGGTTTGATAGTAGCTAACTGAGAGCGGATTTTTACTGCATCAACAGTAACGTGGCTTAGGAACGTGTTTGTTTTTACAGGGAGAGGTGAGGGCAATACATTTTCCTCAATGTTGAAGGAAGCAGCAAAATACGAATTGAAGGCTTCGCAGATTGTTACGGGATCATCTACGGTAGTTTTGTTCTGTAATGTAACTACTGAGATAATAGGGTCTCTTGTACAGTTTCTGCGTTTAAATAACTGCATCAACTCAAAGCTCTTCCCTTTGCTGTTCAATGCACGTTTTTCTTCATTCTGATGGAGCATTTTGGTCCTAGTTTCTATCGTGTCAAACATTTTGTGCATTTGAATAATAAGGGAGAAGTCTTGTGTTTTTCGATATCGTGATTTCAGATTTTGGAGCTTACGTTCCTCTTTTGGAGTGAGGGTCCAGTTTTTACCACACACTCTACGGCGTTTCGATTTTTCCGGGGCTAAAATGTTCATACAAAATCTGAAGTGTTCTGTAAATACTTCGGTTGCTATACTAGGGTCAGAGGTCAGAAAGAATGTGTCCCACACCAATGACCTCAACAGAGTGGCGAACGTATTCCAGTCGATTAATTTTATCTGGCGATAACTTACTATGTTCGATGCTATTACAGCTTTTAGGTCAAACATGAGGTTGACCACGTTGTGATCACTTCCTGGGAACCGTTCTAGGACGGATACTTTAGCAGAGGAGATACCTGTTGTAAAAATGAGATCTAAAGTGTGGTCTAGTCTGGTAGGTTCTAAGACATGTTGGCGCCAACCATTTACTTGGATACATGCAAGAAACTCTGCTTGATTTGTGGGGGCTGTGAAGGAGGTCCAAGAAATATTGGGCATATTGAAATCTCCACCAATTATTTTGTACTGCGTGGGCAATGTTGATACATAATTCAGTCCATTGATAAGATTGGTCATGGCGTCCTGAGAGGCGTTAGGTGGTCTGTAGACACATCCTAAGAGTAGTTCACGGGATTCAGTTGCCACTGATAGCCACAATGAGTCATCAATTCTATCAAGACACGGCTCATCGAGTATAGTTGCAGAATACTGCTCCCTCAAGTAAATTAAACATCCACCGCCACGTCCTGCATCCCGATTTTTTCGGAACATATGATAACCTATAACATTTAGTTGTGTGTTTGAAGTCTCAAGGGTACACCAAGCTTCAGTGACCAGAATAATGCAAGGATTATATAAAAAGACGAAGGATCTAAAAATCTGCATCTTATTGACCAGTGAGCGTGCATTCAAAAGCAATAAACTTATTGCATTTTCCTTACTCGACTTCATTGTAAGACCTTTGAAGATGTCCGAAGCAGAAGGGTCTTTGTGATTCAGAGACTTTGGTAACGTCCCTTGGTCTGAGGCGGTTACGGTAAGCGCATCGATAACTAATGGAATATCCCCTGCGTCTGAGTCCATGACAGAAAATTTTGGAAAAGTGTCAGTAAGGTGAATTGGGGCAATGGGGGTATGCGAGGTGGACTGGGCAGGGGAGGTTTGAACGGGGTGTGACGCAATAAAAAAGGGTAAGATTGAGATAGATTGGTCATATCTACCTGCATGTTGTCCGCAAAGGGATCACGGAAAGAATTTAGGTGAGCATTAATACTGTGGGGGCTGTTTGTATTAAAAGGGGCGTTAAGAATGGGATAGGCAACACTGGTGGGAATAGTGGGGTTCTGGTTAAGTCTTGCTTTAGGAGGTGTGTCACGTGAGATATTGCTATTGTTGGGAAGAGGTCGAAGATTAGGGGTTGGTAATAGATACATCCTTTTTCTCTTTGGGTGTGGGTATGGGTTCACATGCTTATTTTTTCCCTTGTATTGCGGAGGAGGTAAGCCCGAACGACTCGTAGGATAGTGACTTGAGGAGGGTTTATTGAAGCCAGTGCTCCTCTGACGGCCGGTTGTTGGGTTTCTTTGGGATGAATTTGAAGTTGGGGTGCCGGCGTGTGTCAGATTGGTAGATGGTCTGAGCCCTACTTTGTCTGATCTAGCTACCGCGTTGACAGGTTGAAATTTAGACGTCCCATTTGGTGCGACACAGCCACACTCATTTACTTGCTGTTGTTTGGAAGTTGACTGCTCGACGGGGGTAGCCGTTTCGTAAGGCCTCACCTATGGTGGAAGAAAGACGTTCCTGGCATTTATTGATCTGTTGGAGACGTTAGTTTTGGCATAGAGACGAACACTGTACTTCTGATAACAGTGTTCCACTCGCAGGGATCACATGCCTTGTCATAGTAAAACGATGCTTGTTTATGTTCGGCATCATCTAAAGAACACTTGATGCCTCAGTCTAACAGTTTCTGTCCTCTTTTTTTCATCAAGGATGGACTCATAATTCACAAACCGTTCCCAAATTCAATGGTAGGAATGATGTTCTGAGTCATTTGAAGCGACGCTGTGCTCCTCCGAGTACTTGAGCTTTCCTTTTAAAAAATATTTGATTCTGCAGTGTTTTTTAAGCAGGGCAATACAAGTGTCATCCAGATAGCGCGCAAGGACTTCTTACCTCTTAAATTTGGATTTCCATCTTCGTTTACATTAGGCCTTGCTCACCTCAGGTGCTCCTGATCAGCAGCCACCGGTAGTGTCGAGCTCTTCCTCCTCTTATCTGGCATCCGCTCTGGTTCTTCCTCTGCTCTATCTTTATCTGTTTGTTTCGATCGCTTTAAGATGCCGCTCGAAAGTAGCTCCTCATAGTTTCGTATGCTCAATAGGAGTTTTCAACTGAACGTCTAACCACAGAAAGAAGCACGTTTCCAACGAGCTCGAGCCGGATACAACACACAATAATAATAATAATAATAATGATAGCCTCTCGTTCGACGAAGAAGCAACCCGAGCGCGCTTCTCGTTGCGCGTTTCTTCTCATGTCTATGTCTGGCATGTTCAAGAAATCGGTTGTCTGGCGTTGGGGCTTTCTGAAGTCGCTTTTTACGCTATTAGCTGATAAACACCGCGTTGATATCCGTTGTACTTTGACTCATTTTGCGCAATGGAGCCCAACGTTACGGATAGACAGGTTAGCTCAAGTGGTACTTTGCTTCCAACAAAGCTTCAGGGTGTTTTTCTCAGGTCATTTGGTCTTCTCCAATATAGTTAAACAATTCAACGGCCTCTCACTGTGTTCACAGACGCTCTGAGAATCGTTGAGAACATGACTGTTGACACAACGGAACATCATTCGGGCAGCCCAGAAAAATGCTCGCGTCTTACTGGATAACTCTTCAAAGCTACCCCTTAGCACAGCTGTTCCGATCTAATTACCACCGACTACAGTAGTTGGGGGCTACGGCATCCGCAGACTTTCGGTAGAAAAGAAGTGTTGACGTCTTTGCTTGTTTAGTGACTACAGGAGGCTCAAAAATCAAGGTACCGTCAGGAATCGATTATCTCTTCTCCGTTCTTGTTGCAGCCACAAAACTTAGCACATTTTACGTGACGTCAGGACGCTGGAGGGCAGAAATCACCGAGCTAATTTGAGTTTCACGGCAGTTTTAGACTGCTTCGGATTCAAGTATCATCGCTAGACAGTTAAGTACACTGTCGATGAATGTAAAAGGGGCTATGTGGATGACCTAAGAAGAGGAATGGAGATCGGTGTTGATTTGCAAAACCTGTGATACAGCTGACTAAGTGACATCTGCCTACGGATTTGTTAGTAACATTTGTTGTCCAGCTTGGTGAAGTCCATCTCTCATATTGCGGGCTGCATGCTATCTGTCCGTCAGTGGCTATCGACTTGCGTGGGGAATAACTATCCCGCTTACCTGCTTGAGAACCTGCTAGCAAGTTTCCACACCCACTTAGCAGCCAAACACGGTCTGGAAACGTATTTCTGCTAGTAGTTTGACAAAACGCAATAAAAATGACCTGAAAAAGGACATTTTAAAAGGAACCCGGCAAAATTTCGGCTGCTCCAAGGCCGGATTCAAAAGCAAACCAATTCGACTTTCATGTCATCAAACAGAGGCTAGAACTGGGGTTATGAAAAAGAAAACCCTGTAGGTAGCTGATCACCGCAGGTTTTGACCAAACAAAATTCGATGAGGATTTGTCATAGCGAGGCAAACAGTTTCGCAAGGAAATCAACGTTCACCACGGGTGTTAGCATATGATTTGATAGGGTTAACAAGTGTTTCGAGGAATCCACTTAGCTTCAGTTGGAGAGTAGCATATCGCAAAAAGAGAAGAAAGTAGATGAAATGCTCATGATCGGGGTTTTCCGACTACTTACACTTGGCACCTACAGCGCTGATCTCAAAATGCTGTAACATGCAAGCCAGCCGACTCTACTTCGAATAACTGTAACACTCGCTGACCAAATTCTGGACAACCTAGACTCTCCGGGGGACAGCGCTATTCCAAAGCACGGGTTCAAACAACAGTCCCGTGAAACGAGACAATACGAGCAAGCATGAGCCGAAGGCCCTGCAATCTATGCACACGACCTGCACAAACGAAAAGCAAAAGGGCGCCGACAAAAGAGCATTAAAGTTCGTTACACAGTTCAAGGTAAATCTCTACGCGCTTGCTGGTTTCGGACTCGTGTTACACTATTAAGTGTGTTCTGCGACCTTGAACCTTTTTGTACTTCATAGTGTGCGATCTTCCACGTAGACTTTGAGCAAAGTATAGCGACGAACCGACGCTCCAAGATACTCAGGACAAGATAGGATCGCAATGCCACTGTACTATTGAGCGACGTATCAAAGTTAATGTTTGGAAAACCCCAGCAGTTTCGACCGACGTGTGGTTTTCGGGAAACTAATTGCAATTTGGTGCTGAACAGGCTGAAGATTAACTATGTTCTCACAATAAGGCATCCACCCCCAAATGAGTTTTCCGAGCAGTCAACGGGTTCAAAAACAGTGAGGGCGAGCCGAGCTCCACAAAAGGGTGATGCACGCACCACTGAAGCACAATACAGTGAACGACAACTGGCTACTTGCAGAACTATCAAATTGACGAGATAAAGTGGAAGCGTCTGGGCCACGGTCAGAAACAGTGGGGGTGGAATATACGATTGTACTCAAGAGTTGACACACGAATTCCCTCAATGATTCGCTTCCCCTTGTGTCAATCAGACATGGCACTGCGCACGATGTTTCTGGGGCTTCTTTAATCCATATTGCGGACTGGCCTCTTTGGACGTGGTGTGGACCGAGGATAACAATCCGCTTTTTAAATAGTGATATGTGGGCGGTTCTTTGCAATAACTTGAAAAGATCATCCACCACCGCTTAATCGTCTCCCAGCTTCTGTTTTACCAATTTCAACCCGCTCGCAGTGCTCCGCTTCGCCAGGAGCTAACTACTAATAAGTATGATTCCGGAATTTGGATTATCCTCAAATCCGAGTGACCACACATAAGTCTAGAAGATTTTGTGGGCAGTCGCTAGTTTGGTTCACGCGTCACCTTTCAATTCCGATACAGAAACTATGTCAGATACGGTTTATCACTAGCCCATGGGCCATACACTTCTAACCGGCATTCAATTGATGAGCTTGACCAACGCTTATCGGATAGGACCAGTAAGCAAGTTAACCAATTTAGGCCAAATGGCGGAACATAGTGTACGTCAGAAACAAATAGCCACTGTTGTGTAATCTTGCCGTGAGCATGTGTACTCCAAAAACACACCATTTGACTACATCAGGAGCTGTATCATAGGAGGGTTGTTGAGAAAGTGAACGCAAGCAGACTAAAACTTTGCACAGAGGCAGTGCAAATTGCCCGCTCAAATATTTAGAACAGTGGAGGGTGTGTCTTTGCTTAAAATGTCATGGTGTTACTCTCTATTAACATTTATAATGTCGACCGTCAAATGAATGTGGAACACTGTTCCGCAAAGATGTTTCCGTTCTTATATTCCAGCTGTTCTGGATGCGGAACTGGCGAAAAACTTTGATGGGCAGTTCAGTCGGTCTAAGACGAGCCAAAAATAAGCAAGGCATGAACTGTCAGATGTTGCGGTCCATACGGTTCTTCGTCAGAGGGTAAAATGACTCCAGAGCTCAATTCAATGAAACGCTCCACCGTTCTTAGGTTACATCTTTTTCTCTTCTGCTGTTTTCAGAAATGATGGAGGTGGAGAACGAAAGTGGGAACTAGTACCTCGAACATCCCAACATGGTCCCAATTTTTCAGAAGGTGTCTGTAGTCGATATCGCAACTACACAGGTAGCAATTCAGTGTCTATAACGGCCAGACGCACGTCGTTCCATTAAACGCAGGGAAATCAGATAGGCGGGGAGCGGCTAGGGTTGCGGCTTGGTTCGGAGTATTTTGGTCATAACTCTGTACTGCGGCGGATCTTGAAGCGTCTTCCTAGATGGCCGATGGCAGTGGTTTCTTACCCCTGCAGGTTTTTCAGAGTTCATCGCTGGTAAAGTTTTCCGTAATGACAGGAAAATAAACAAATCAGTCATCATTGCTTCACGCTCACTCCATACAACAGAGGTAGAGTTTATGAACACCAGTTCCGCGTGATCTTATTTTCTAGTAGTATTCTCCAGATGTTTCCAATTTTCTTTTCTGGCGAACTCTGAAAATTGAGCTTCATGGATGCAGTGGCCTCAAGCTTTCTGATATATAGTATTGGAATAGGATATTGTCACTGGTCCCTCGAGAGAGGATGCGCAGAGGTACAAGAAACGGTCAGTAAATATGTAACGTGCACCATCGCAACGTTGAAATGAAGTTATCCCTCCAGGAATGTGGAAGTTCTAATATCGATTTTTACGTCGCGGACAGTACGCATGAGACTAGTGACAGTTTACTTGTCGGAGTAGTAAGAAGATTCACCTCAGTAAAGTGATTTATGCACACTGAGAGACTAATATACACTCACTATACACACCGATTTTCAGCAAATAGAGAATAAAACGCACTTAGGGCACAGCATGATAAGTACAACCCTGTAGATCTAGAAACGTTGAAGTAAGCGGTTACAGCCAATATCCTATGTAAAATCGTTCGTTGGCATTGGTTTTGAGGTCAATTCAAGAATAAGAAGGTTAGGTCTGTGTAGAAGTTGAGCTGAATAGGGCACAACATAGGAGTAGTAGGACCAAACGTGTGCGGTAGTGTATTTATGCGTGGGCCCAGCGAAAAATATAGAGTTACACTTGAAAAGATATGAACATAGGAGGTTGATTGGAACAGGTAAGAGTTTTCCCAAAATTATTGTGCACATTCGAAGTGATGAATAATGAGATCAACGGTTTGTTTACGAGAAATGCTGATGCAGTAGGGCGAGGGTTTCAGCTCCCCAAAGAATCAGTCTTTCGACGATGAATCATAAAAGCGGCGCGTGGACAGTGTAACTGGTAGGGAGGCGCACAAACCCTAGCTAATCAACACATCACTAGATGGGTGATTGCGGAAGAACTCAAGACTCAGACGTAAAAACGAGAACTTCTGAACTTAGTTGGAGGAACTGACAGCACGAAGTAACCGCACCCTAATAATCAAAGTACTATCCAGGCATTTGACTGGACGGTATCAACGTGCGGGTGCTTTATTTAAACGGCAGGAGGAACATGTGTCAGAACGGTTTCCGCGTTGATATCTTCGTGAACAAGGACGAGCTGATGACACATTCGGGTGTGTTATGAGGCAAAGTGCCGGGCTGAGGCGGAATTGCAAGCTCGGAAAAACTGTCCTGCGAGGTAGGAGAAAAGTCCCCCCAGTTTTATGCTGCCGAACACCAACCAGTCTGCAAATATGACTGTAAATGTGATTATACTCCATTACGAATGTAACACGAGGTTAAAATGAGAAAGAGGAAACAATTGCGCCCTGCACAGCACCGGAGCCAGAAGAAATGAGGGTTAAAATTGAAAACAGAAAATAGTAAGCTGCCTGACCAGTGAAATAATCCCGTGGAAGCTCGTTAAGTCGAGTTCTAATTTCGAGTACTTGGCCAAACTAAAGTGACGTATCCTTATCGGCGCTTCCGGATTCATTGATGCGATTCAGAGATCATACGGGATGCTTTGAGCTCCCCAGCATGCAACGACGAAAGGAAATAAACCAAACAAACAAGTGCATCCGGGACTGTGGGTGAAAAGCTGCAGACAAAGTAACTTGAAGTTTCGACTTTTGGGCAGACTTCCACTCCATGGTGGAAGGTGCTTCCGGTATTTCACTGAGTTTGAATAGAACAGCTCCTTGAGTGCGACAACCAACTTGTGTACACCTTTTCGGAGAAGGAAATGTTCGTTGGTGAATGCGTCCAGCGGGCAGCCACAAAGCCGGTCGCTGCTCTGCGACATGTGACTTACAGGTCACAACTGATTGACCTGCATCCGCTTGAATTCTGAGGATTCCAAATGTGACATAATTTCCACGCTTTCCTTGGTATAGGCTTCACTGAACGATTGCTTGCCTCATGACTGATAACATCCGACGAGATCCTAAAAACCAAATTAATTCCCTCAGGATTAATAATCACGGGAACGACCTTCTTTATGAAATTGCCGGTTGCATCCACGAGGGTTGTTCTGAAGCGTTACCAGGTTCGCATTTAGTTGAACATTGCTAAATAAACACTGATCTGCAACCTCCGGAATCCTCCTGGTGTGACGCCGCATGCCGCTAACCGCAAGCTACTAGACATAGGGGAAAACTACATTTACAAAGTACTTGGATTTGGTACGGATTGATACTAGTTACAGTATAAGCTTGAGGTTGAAGCTGCCTCGTCGTTCGCTGGGCAATGAAGGACAGAGTCAGTTCGATACACTTGACTTGCGGCCAGAACCTCTGTTAAGCAATGCTGTCATTATAGTCAACCGGGAATTGGAGCGCACAACAAACGTATCCACGGAGAAATTCGGGTTTATCCAGTTGAAAAAGGACGCTCTGAAACAGCTGGAGCAGTTTATACCTCTTCTTACCCACGCACTCCGACGACGCGATTATTCGGGCATTTCCAGTAACAAGGTCGAAGGCGTTGTGATCACCCAGCAACTCTTCACCAAAATGAAAGAAAACCCTGTCCGGGAGACACTACCTGCTGATGACAGCTAATTCGTCCAAGGATCAAGCTGTTGGACTAGCCAAGATTGAATCATCAGTAACTCAACAAACTAGAGAGTCCAGCTTATAAGCGGACGATCTTGAAACCAGTAAAACACAGCATTCTCTTCTTACACCTTGCAAAATTTCTCGAACGTGTCATTGTTGGCGCAGTATCCTGCCTGAAGCATACTGTCCGGCCCGTAAACTTGACAACAAGATCCGCCGTAAACAAGAACATTTTGCTCGATGCTGTGGTTTCCGTCAAATGGCACAAGTGGGCCAAAGTACTCCCGGTGATGACGCATCATTGTTATTGAAGGAACACATTTACTCAATAAATAATTCTACTCTTAATGAAAAGCAACAGCACGGGTTTCCAGTGCTCAAGTTTCCTCCACCAGACACTCAAACGGTGATCAACTGTGCATGTCTACGTAGGAGAAATATTGAGTTGGAATTCGATTCCGTACCTCCGATAAATCAACCGCGCTTGATTTCTCTGGTCAAACAAGGATGAATGACTGTTGCCACAGAAGAAGTGGTTTCCAGTGGTTTAGTAGAACAAAATGATAATTCCAGTTTATAAGGGACCGTTCGGTACGAATATGCGATGGCTGGAATGCGACAAATGGTCAAACTGGGATGGTTACAGTCATCATCTAAACGATCAATGAGCTACCGGTCAGGATGGCAGATGCCCACTTTTGCCCAAATTCGGATTTAAGAGAAGCTCTTTCTACTTGCCATTAGCACTAGAATCCAAGTACCTTAGAGCCCATGGACTGTTCCGCTGTTAAGAACGTCATCATATTTACCAGTCAACCCAGAGAGAATTAGCGCCAGAAGTACAGCATGGGACACTCACCCGCCTGAAAGAGTGTCACGCATACATACGCCAACCAGTACTGTCGAGGCCGATTGCAGTGGCTCGGGTCTGTGGACCTGAGAAGTACGATCTTACAACCGGCTGCAAGGTGAACGCCGGACATCTCTACATGTCACGTTTGCAAGCAGACGCACACAAACTCCCAAGTCTACCCTGTGTAATCCCTGACACCAACAAAACAAACTGGACCTGCATGCAACAGGACACGGACCACGCGCTACGGTTTTGATGGAGTTTTGAGCAAACACAAAGGCGGTGCTGCATACGTGTCGTGGTCGCCTGTGTGCCCCACACTCCTGACAGGACTCAAGCTGCGTTCTAAATAGACGCGCCTTCAAAGACCAACGGCTCATTTTTCCACGCACTCAAAGGTGACCTTGCCATTTGTGAATGCGACAATATATTACGCATTTCTGCTGAGTCAGGTGTTCTATCCACCGTTGCTACAGCGTGTGACGCTACATGCTGATTGTACCCAAAGAGATACACAAGAGTTAGTGGCCACGCTCTCTGTCTTTGTTCATTCCCTTCCCGCTTCTTTTTCGGAAACCTTCTTGACAGTGCTTACGTGCATTCCTTGCAAAGATGGACAGTGCAACAGGCAGGCCGGACGTTCTGGCTTCATGTGCTCGTTTCACTCGTAAACCCACTTTTTGCAACGTGGAGACACCAGTGGACAGCGGTCCTCGAAGGAAACGGTTCCAACGTTAGTCCCGTAAAAAGGAACAACAGAAACAAGCGTGAGCCGAAGGCCCAGTAAGACATGCACATGACTTACGCAAATGGAAACAAAATGGTGTCATCGTCACATTGTGTTATGACAGTGTAACATGCAGGCCAGCCGACTCCACTCTGGATGCTCATGACTTCATGGGCCAACCTTCGGGCAACGTGGACGCACCAGGGGACAGTGTTCTTCCGAAGTAGGGGTTCGAACAACAGTTCTGAAAAATAGAACAACACAAACAAGCATAAGCCGAAGGCCCAGTAAGCCATGCACACGACTCACACAAACGCAAACCATAAACGGCACCGACAACACAGCAGCACGCCCCGTCACACAAATTTAATTCGTGCGCGCTCGCTGGTTTCGGTTGCGCGTTACAACAGGACCATTCGAATTGCGCGCCCGTTAAACCATTTTTCCCACGAACGTCACTCTGAATGTCTTACCAAACCATGATATATGCTACCTGTGGAGAGTCGTTCCCGCGTAGTTTTTTCCTTACTTTCCACTCTCGGGCCTTTGTTCAGTTGTATTCTGGTATAATTTATACGCTCGATCTCTGCGCCATTACGCGACTGTTGCATTTGATCATACTCACGTGAACCGCTAGTCTGGCAACATCGCGTGCAATTGTTAGACCGTAAATCTCTCTGTAATCTGCTAGACAAAAAGTTTCCGAGTCACTGAAGTTATAATGTTGTGGCGTATTTCAGTACGTGGAATCGTTGACTTCTGTTGGTATAAATGTCTTCTGTTTTAATCTTCATAAGACGTAAGTAGAGGATGTGCGGTAGACCCATGACATAGCGATCAACCGAAAAACACAACAAAAATTTGCATTTCACGTCATTTCGGAGAATTAATGGTAGAATATTACAGACTGAAGGTAATTAAGCGGCGAAAAGTGATCATAGTTTCGGCGGTTGAACCGTCACTGGATCATGAGGACTCAACTTTTTGCAGATCTGAAAACGTGAGGCAAACAAGTACACATTGCAACATAGGGTAATGCGCAAGACCTTTCCGAATGAGCGGTAGTTTTACAGTTATATTCAGCATGCCTATAGGCGTAGTGTTGCCATTCACTGTTACCACGGTTGCAAATATTTCATGAAGGCAAGACGTACGCTGGAATGCGAACAAGATGACCTGCTGAAAAAACGACTTCCAGAAGCACTTTCCAATTGGAAGCTAAAAAAGCTCCGAGCAATTTTCTTAGCTTACGAGTGAAGGTGGGCAGTATCCCATGCTTGAACATCCGTTTGTTCTGGATTATGAGTGTAAGCAAACTGTACTCTATGCCGAAACGCTCATGACTGCCCCATCCTTTTGTCCGTAGCATACGAGTAAGACAAACCATACTGCACGCTGAAACAGGCCTAAACGTAGGTGTAAGAGTGAAGTCACTAAGGAGGAACATGTGGAACACCGACATGAATGATCTACTTGAGGTCTATGGGGCACGGTACACACTACCACCGCCGTCCTTCAGCACAGAATGTAGCCGTTGATTTGCATGCGTTCTGGGTTTCCCTTCGGATGACTGAAGCCGTGCATCAGATGAATCTCCTTCACGCTATTAACCAAATATCATATCTCCAAGACAACTTTGTACGTATATGTTAAGAACATCACCTTTTTCCAATTACACCAAGCTCCTCAGACATTGCCTTGGAACCCACAATACGGTTTATTTCCTGAAAACGGAAAATTCCTTCTAGTGACTTGATAAATAATGTCTGCATGATCGTATGTCTGGATATACATTGTTTCGGCATCCATTTGTTATTAAGCAGGCAATCACACAGGCAGCCATATCGAATTTCAAAAATAACATATGACAATGTCGTTTCCGCCTAATGGCCACCCCAAACAAACATATATGAATCCATGACTAAAGTTTTGGCGATTTCATTTTCTGCATCACGTACCAAGGTTATAAGGCGAATGCATTGCAAAATGATTCCCCTCACGATGAGTGAATAAATCACGGTCTACGACAGGCATTCAAGGTGTGCTGTCAGCGCCGTTTTGTTTTCATTTGCGTAGGTCGTGTGCATGTCTTACTGGGCCTTCGGCTCACGCTTGTTTCTGTTGTTCCTTTTTACGGGACTAACGTTGGAACCGTTTCCTTCGAGGACCGCTGTCCACTGGTGTCTCCACGTTGCAAAAAGTGGGTTTACGAGTGAAACGAGCACATGAAGCCAGAACGTCCGGCCTGCCTGTTGCACTGTCCATCTTTGCAAGGAATGCACGTAAGCACTGTCAAGAAGGTTTCCGAAAAAGAAGCGGGAAGGGAATGAACAAAGACAGAGTACATGGTCACTTATCATCTACAAATCACTTAACACTCGTAGAAAACTCAACACATTCAGCCGCTTCAACACCGGCCCCGAAACCAGCACGGTTCCTCGTCACCCATGTTACTGCGCGTTGATTTTGTATCCTGGACTGACTATCTTGCATTATTGCTCCACTCGCTGGAGACCCCACTGTTCTTCATCCGTTGGAGGAGACATAAAAACCTTACATCTCACTTGGTCTTGCTGCTGTCTGTTTTCAATTACACCTCGTCCTCTTGATTGTTGGCACCGTTCGCTACTCTGCCTACCACTGACCTGAGCCATAAACCTACCGGTGGAAGGCTCCCAATCAGTGAAACAAGCTCACCAACCTTCACGTTTTGTTCAACCTTGGCTTACTTGTGGTACTCTTGAACGGAGGGTAGGTACTTCCTGATCCACCGTTTCCAAAACACACTAGCCAGCTGTTGAGTCTGCCTCCAACCTTCCGTATGCCTTTCTAGCAGTTTGATGCAATTGCACGGCAGGCCCGGGTTGGCTTGTGGGTACAGCAGGTCAGTTTGTCCGACCGTCCGAATCATCGTAGGCTGGAACGGAAGGTCTCTCACTCGGGATTATCTCGAACTCAATCAAGTAAGAGTAATATTCCCTTGTCAAACAATCAACAAGGGCACCTACTATAAATTGCGCACGTCGTTCCACTTGCTGTCAGTTCAAAGCATACGTTATCTGATAGCTTCTGTTCATCGGAAAGAGAGGGTGACCAGCAATTGTCTGAAGTTATGGACCTATAGCGTATTGTGAGGTTTAATATTTAGCTTTATTCTTTTGTACCCCATACACTGATTTCCTCAGCACAATACAAACATTACGTTTCTGAATTGATTCGGTCTGGCAAGACACTTTTTAAAGCCTCGCGTCCTTCGTTCTCCTAGATGGAGATTTCTTACGGTCAGCTACTCAGTCACTGCGTTTTTTTATCTATACTTAAGTTTGAACATTGAAGTAAGAAGACAGACACCGGTGGATGCTAGAATTTCGTATTGCCTCTTCAGTACCAAATAACATTGAAAAGGAAATTCGATACATATACCGTTAAAGATTCATTCAGTTTAACTGAATCTCTGAACAAAGTCCACCTAGCAGACAGTCATGTGTTCAGTAGACGTTCAATCCCTGTTTACAAATGTTCCATTGCACGAGACAATTGAATTTATATGCGATTTGATCGAGATTGAAGGCTTTGATGTAAAAACTCCCACAGATATGCTCACACTGTATTTATTGCCGTGTACGTAGAACATCAGTTTCAGTTTCCAGAATAACCCTTATCGACAAATAGACGGAGTCGCCATGGGGAGTCCGTTAGGACCAATGCTAGCGGATTTTTTCATGCTGGTGGTAGAAAGGCGAATTGCTGAACGCATTGCGTCACTGTCGTTCCACAAACGTTATGTGGATGACATCCTCATGTTTGCGCCATCTTCGCAAGCAATCGACGAAATGGTAAATCGGTTTAACACTTGTCATGCCAACCTGACAGTCACTTTTGAGCTGAAAAAGAACGGATGCCTGCCGTTTTTAGACATTCTCATCGGTCGCCAGGATGATGGTTCAGTAAGATGTGTGCATCGTGAGCCTACCTGGACGGGTCAGTACACTCACTTCACAAGCTTCACGCCAATGAAGAACAAGCGGGCATTGGTCAGAACATTGTTTGTGCGTGCTAAGCGCATTTGTTCATCATAATTTTAGGCGATGAACTTCGACTGCTTACAACTACTTTGCAGAATAATGGGTATCCGCTGAGATTCATCAATAGACACAGCCAACAACGTATTGTAGGAGATAAGGTTCCCACGGTTGGGAAGAAGAAAGTCTACATTGAACTACCATTCGACTCTGCCAAAGCCTTCGACCGTGTCCCACACGGTCCTCTGCTGCACAAACTAGAAGCCTATGGGATTCAAGGAGAAGTTCTTCGCTGGATAACCTCCTTTCCTGGTAACAGGACTTTCAGAGTAAAAACCGGTTCAGGCCTTTCGTCCCCATCCCCAGTCTCTGTGGGGGTCCCTCAAGGATCGGTACTTGGTCCATTGTTGTTTCTTATTTACATCAATGATCTCCCCGATTTGATCTCTAGCAACGCTCTCCTTTATGCCGACGACTTAAAAATCTGGAACGCCTGTGACCCCAGTGCATTGCAGATTGACCTTGATNTTTAGCACAGGACTCGTGCAACAATTCTTCACCCTAGTAAGTGATAACAGTCGAAGAGGCCACGACAAGAAGCTCTATAAGCTTCGACCTCGGACCTTCCTAAGACAACAGTTCTTCTCTTATAGGGTTATCAACTACTGGAACGAACGGTGCTACACCCCGTTTTCAATGACTGCCTTTCAGGTCAACAGAAAACTGCCGGACATCGAAACGAACAAACTGACTGGATCCGGGTAGATTGGGCCCCCAGCCTCGAACCCGTGTACAAATCGCTGAAATTGCTGAAATCAAAGGTGACACTTCACTTCTAACCACAAGACGTCTCGTCGCATCCATTGAGCGAGCATACAATGCGGCTGAAATCGTAGTCATTGACCGAACTCGGAAGCTACCGTTACCTTCGGTAAAGGGAGAGCAACCTACTGGCGCCAACTCACACTGTATTTATCAATTGGTGTGTAACTGCGGCGAAAGTTGCATCGGCAGGGCCGATTGGTACTTGAACTCTAGGATGAAGGAACATCTGCAGAAATGGGTTCAGAATGTGACTACGCAGTCTGCTCCCTTCGTCCCATGATCACGCAAGCTTCCGGCCTCGTCTATCACCAGGCACGTGTTGGCCATTGACCACCGGATTAATCCAGAAATAACATTCAGTATTATAATGCGCCACGCTAATCCGCGTTTCCTGCGTTTTTCCGAGGCGGTCGCGATTAATCGTCTCGAGCCAGTGTTGTGTGTAAAAAACAATTATATGTGAGCCTTAGACTCCCATGGACTTAATAATTCTGTCCTGTCGCTGTTCACCCCATTTGCTATTTAATTCTTCACCCCCGTCCCATTAGTGTCATACATGTTCCTTGTTATTGTTATTTGGTACTGAAGAGGCAATACGAAATGCTAGCATCTACCAGTGTCCGTCTTCTTACTGCTATGCTCTAATGTATGAATGGACCCAACTGTTTCAAATATAACTAAGTTGTTCATCTCGCGTATTTACTTTTACACAGGTACTAAAACAGTGCGTCTTTCCTCATGAAAACCTCCCCGTACACTTTTCAAAAAGGCATGGCACTTTCTTTTCTTTTATGAGCCTTCTTCTACTGACCAGGGAACAACTGCCTCAGGAAGCACTATCACCGTTAAAACTCCTCAGTTTGAAAGTGGACATCCTAGATTGTGGTTCGCGCAAATGGGAGTTATTTTTCACTTTCGGCGACTCCACCCATAATCCACCATGTAAAATTACGTCTTCTCAACTTTACCGGCGGCCGTGGCTGATCATGTTGCAGTTGTACTTCACAAGCGTCCAGCTGAGAACCCTAGCAGTGCCATCGAATTAGCTAGTGATAACAAGGTGATACCTTTTTAGTTTGTCAACCTCAGGAATTTCCTTGGTGGTGGTGAACTGGCAGAATGCGCGCCTTTAGAGCTGCTTTAAAGTTGCACAGAATGTTTGCAAAGTGGTGTGACTTCATAACCCCAGCGCGAAATCTGTCACAAATCGACTGTTTCAGTGAGGGACACTGCAGACTGAACGGTCAGATTTGACTGACCGGGTGTTTCACAACTATACTCCTCAGCAAGTTGCCCAATCGTAAGTATCCTGCAGCCTCGACACCACCGAACATGGTGTCTCAAAACTACGAGGGCGGTTTCCACAAATATCCTTACAGACAACAACTTTGACAAGACTGTCATCAGGTGAACTGCTATCAGTGCGCTCAGTGTCCCGATCACAAGGTGAGTTGCGCACACGGCAATTCGGTAAGAGTGTGCGATGTTGGCACTGTCGGTTTGGTGCGCGCGCTCGTTCTTGCACTCAGCCTTGTTCTCTTCGGGATGGTCGAACCCTGGCGGGAGGCGACCAGGCTGGTCACAAATGGTGACGGCTCTCACCAATCTGCAGTTCTGTCGCCTGTTTTGTGAATCCGGCTGTTCTGCGTCCCTCAATTTCTTCACTGACGGCGGCACCGAACATAGCGTTATCCCCTCAGTTGATAACAAACATGACCTACATTCGGCGTCGTGTGCCCTACATGCTGCTAACTCCACTGCTATGCAGACCTAAAGGGAGAAACTACTCACTCTCGATCTTAGCCTCAGTCGATAATTTCACTGGAAATTCATTCTTGCAGATATACAGCATTCAATTATTGGCGTCGATCTTCCTGCCTTCCTTAGATTCGTGGTGGGTTTTAGGAGTCAGAAAGAGCTAAACAGAACAACAGCTTTGAGCACACACGCAAAGACCACTTTGAGTAATTCAATAAGATTACGTTCAGCAGTGCCGGACAAGACCATCACAACTCCATTTCGACAATTCCCACGCCTTGTCGGTCCATTGGGCCTGCTGTCATGGATAAAAACGACGTTTCCTACCACGCTCACACCAAAGGATAACCTATTGTTGCGCGTTTACGTCGGTTACCATCAAAGAAACTCAAAATCGCCGAGGCTGAATTTGAGAATGCTCTACGACTCAACATCGTTCGGCCTTCTAGTAGGCCTTGGGTCTCCGCCTTGCATGTGGTACTTAAAATCTCACCTGGCGACTGGTGTCCGTGTGATGAGTACCGCGCTTTAACCAACGCCACCGCCCTCAAAAGGTACCCTCGCATTCACGGTTTTTTCTAGCGGCCCGCAGGGAATGGCCACTTTCTCAAGACTTGGTTTGGTTCGGACCCGCCATCAAATCCCCGTGGCACAGGAAGACGTAGCGAAGAGAGCTACCTCTATCCGGCTTGAATCTTATGAATTTGACCGTGTCATTTGTTTCGCAAAATGCAGCACGGACCTTCAAGAGGCTCAGTGACCACCTTCTCCGTGGTTTTCACCGTGTTTGTTCATATGGACAGCATTCTCGTGGCGAGCATGGAGGAAAGTCAACAAATGTCACACCACCCTGCGGCTTCGAGCTTTTTGACTAGTGTGGCACAACTCTGAAACCGAGAAGGCGTATCTGTGAAGTAGATTCCATGGAGTTTCAGCTCACCGAATCACTCCGGACAGAAGTGAACATCTACCAGAGGGAATTACGGTCCCTGAAGACTATTCATTGTCGCCGTCTGTGAGAAGAATACGTTGATTTACGATGTTGTTAATTAATATTCCCGTATTATTTCGCACTGTTTAAAGTTATAGGAAACTCTTACGGATTTTTTGAAGGGAGACGCCAAGTGTTTTGCTTTACTGTCTCCAGCTAACGCCGCATTTTTCGACCGAAGACGCGTTTTCGCAGGTGACAACCTCGGGACACACGCCTGTAGATTAGAATCCGACCTTTATTTTGTAGACCGATAGATCCCAACCAGCTGTCGGCGCGGTTAGCCAGAAGACCGTGAGCAGTTGAGTCCAGTCTACGTCGTTTTTCTTCTACAAACATCAGCAAACGCAAACGCGCCATAGTGTCTCCTGCCGTGAGTTCTTGGCTATCTTTTTCGCCATCAAACACTTCGTTGATATGTTGAAAGACAAGTGTTTTGCTGTCAAATCAGATCACGAACCAAGCTTATTCTTGCAACATCAGGTTTGACAGTTGTTCTCTTAGGGGAATTCAGCAACCACATTACATCTTTCTGTTCACAACGGACCTACAGAATATCGCGGGCGACAAAAACGCTGTTGACAGCGCCTAATCCAGAGTCATCTTCAGTGGTCTACACCGTCATATTGAAGAAACTAACACGAGAACAAGTCAGCGAACCGGAGGCGCAACAGTGTCGCACGTGTTCTTCGCTCAAGCTCCGAGGGTTGCCTTCAGATATCTACAAGGGCACATTCATACGTGATATTACGACGGTTAGCCACGGTCCATTTTTGCCAATTAACGTCTGTTGCTCTGTTTCCAGGTCTCAACCACATGAGACATTCCAGCATTTTTACCGCCGTTAATTTGGTTCTGGACCGATGAGTTAGCGGAACAGAGACCCACGAGGATGGGAGAGAATTTGCCACAATTGTCAACACAGCGGAGTCTCCCGGCATACCATGACGGCCACGGCACGTTCGTTAACCCCAACGCGCTTTTCAGTCATGTTCATGTTGAAATATCAGGCCGTTGCCGCACTCACAAGGTCATAGGTAAACCCTAAAGGGTGTTAACCGTTGTATCAGATGGCCAGTGGCAATACCCCTGTCCAATGTGGACACCGAAACATTTGTTGGAACGCCGATGGACGAATGGGTCTCGAACTATGGTGCTCCGACTGCTGTAACCACTGATAAAAGCAAACAACGTCATTCAGCGCTTTTCAGATAAGTCAACCGGTTATTCGGAGTCGACCGCAACGAAATCACTACACGATATCCTGCGGCAAACGGTCCGGTGGAGCACCTCCATCGTCAACCGAAGGTAGCTTTAAACCCCGACTAGACATCCGGTTATGGACCTATTACCTACCCTTTTTCATGCTCGGAACTCAATTAGCTGTTAAAGAATATACCGGTTGCACGACTTCCGAATTAATTCACGGTATGACATGTCGCCTTCCTGGTGAAACGTTCTACCAGTTGAACGCCAGCCAAACTAATTTTGACGCTGCTACTTCCGCACAACACCTGGTCACCCATGGAGAAGAACAGGTCCTAATCTACCAGGTAACACCAGATGGGAATATGAGCGCTTCATTCTGGACTTCTGCTAAATTTTCATCCGTGTTGACACCGTTAAGACTGCTCTCCAAAATCACACACTGTACCAGTCCTTGTGGTCAAGAGATTCTCTAAATTCTTTGTGATCGATCGCAATGGATCTTATGATACAGTGAACGTCGATAGACCTCAAGTTGCTCGTGTCGAGCTCCAACTACATCTTGCCATCACTTTTGAGTTTGATCTTACTCTTAATCACACGCGGTCAGTGAAGCTCACATGTGAAAAACAGTCCACACCTCGTCAGTCCAACCCGAATACTGATGTTGATCTTCCCCGCACCTGATCAGGCGGAACAGTCAAAGTGTAAACAGGTTGTAGTGTTATGTACAACACTTCCTCATTTATAACCGGTGTTTTCATCTTCATATCACTGTAAGGTGATTCCCATAGTGTGTTTGACATATTTCGTTTTTTCTGCTCATAGTAGGCTGTTTGCCGGCTGCGTTTTTAACTGAATATCAGTGAAGGTGTAATCACTTCCGAACAGGGATTCGGTTGACTAGCCCTCTCGCTTTCTGTTTGTCGAACCTTATCACGTTCTGATATGTGGACAGTAAACAATGAGTGTGTTTTCATCTAAGTTCGAAAGTTTTTCAGCGACAGTCATACTCCAACTTTTCTACGATGACACAAGTACAGTGAATTAAGTCCGTAAACGTTGAAGCTAAACAGAGAAACGTTTTCCAATGAAAATTAAACGAATTCTGTTTCGTCTTCAGGATCAATCTAACTTTGTTTGTACTTTTAGAAATTTATCGTTTCGGCAGAAAAATGACTCCCCGCGATTGTTAACTGTGACGCAAGACGGACAAATGCCTAAAAATGAACAGGTGAGTTATCCCAGACAGACACTGAGCAAAAAAGTTGTCGTGGTTGTGTTGGTAATTTTTGAAGTATTTGTTTCAACACACACGTAAGTAATCTGCCAGTACTGCCCTAGGGCAGTTCTAGCTAGAACATGTTAGAGCTTCGTTGAATATCCATATACAACGAGGCTGTAACATGTTCCTTGCCACTACACACATTGTGTTGATCGAGATTGATTTAGTGCATCTGAGAAATGAAATATGGCAAGCATTTGAATGGTGTGAAACATATATATTTCACATCTGTGTAGAGGGTATATATACCCGAACAGCACACCCCAAGTGGTCCCATCGGGGACCCCGAAGAGCTTTTGGGGGACCCATGGGGGTAAAATGGGGGCTAGCCCCTAAAACGTTTTATTGCGCGAAACTTCACCCACGCACCCGATTTTGCTCTTTTTTAACAACTACGCAGTATTCATTCACTTCATCTTTATATATAGAGATGAAGTACGTCTGCGTTTCAAATACTATGAATGGAATACCACATGCTGATTTCCCTGCTAGCACCAATTAAGGATTCAGTTTAGGGGTGAATTATGGCTAATTTCGGGAAAGTTTAGGGATGGATTCTTTCGATCAACAGTGTTTTGATTGCTGAGATTGTGTCTATTCGCCTTTGAACCGGTACACTCCGTATTTATAGACTATATGAAGTGAATAACACAAAGGAACTGCATTAAACTCCAGGAAGTTTTCGTTATACGTATAAATTAGTTTTCAGTCCGTTACACTTGTTAGGGTTGTTTTAGGGATTTTGTCCCGAATCCCTAAAAAATCCCTGAATGATCTTGGGATTGATCAGGGGGTTGTTTAGGGATTTTCTAGGGATTTGGGACAAAATCCCTAAAACAACCCTAACAAGTGTAACGGACTGAAAACTAATTTATACGTATAACGAAAACTTCCTGGAGTTTAATGCAGTTCCTTTGTGTTATTCACTTTATATAGTCTATAAATACGAATTGTACCGGTTCATAGGCGAATAGACACAATCCCAGCAACTAAAACACTGTTGATCGAAAGAATCTATCCCTAAACTTTCCCGAAATTAGCCATAATTCACCCCTAAACTGAATCCCTAATCGGTGCTGGCAGGGTTCTAACGCTACAGAGCGGCCTGCATCGTTACATTCCTAGAAATTGTCTTAAATGGTTCTTAGTGAAAAACAAAGAGAGCCCTCTGTGCCCAAATGGACTACTTACACCAAAGATGAGAACCGGACATCAACTTCCAGATTAAAGGATTCGCTCACAAATTTTTTTCCATGGCCCGCCGTGGCCAGCGCGGAGCTCACTCAGGGCTCTAGTCTCATTGCCCGCCATTCGCCCGCTGTCAGCTTGCTGTGGCCCACGTGGAGCCCTCGCGGACCCCGCACCGCTGTTGCGTTTTGTACAGCATTTTCTACCTTATACTTCCTATTAATCGCTCTTTTCGCCCTTATCTAACCCACTTGTACAGTCCATGTTTAAACCAAGTTAATCGATTGATTCGACAATCAATAATTCAAAATCTACATCTGTGGTCGTGAGCGTTCGGTGTCGTTCTAACACAGGTTTTCAACAGGAGGGTTGAATACCAACGGCACCAACTATCTCTCTTGGCAGAAATCTCTTAGGAGCAACATTACGGATCGTATCCGTCGGATATTCCATTCAGTGTAATGGAATTTCTAAGCCAACACTCCTTCACGAACTATTGTGAGTCATTTCCTTTTGGTTTCATCACATTTTGGTTCAGCGTTCATCATCGAGTATTTTGACAGTGTTTATTTTGTGCCTACGTGCATCAACTTTACGTTTCCTCAGGTGTACGCAGAAATACCAGGCGCGAAATGAAAATACAGGTAGTCGCGGAGGCCAAAAATATATTATGCGATAATTGCAAATGGTCTGGATCAGCGCTAGACGACACCGATACGCAGAATAGCTAGGGAGGCTAAGGATCCGACCGTCGAGCGCGCGAGCAAACCGGAAAAGGGTGTATGGCGCGCTTACGCCGACAAGCATGCAAACGAACAAACGCGATCTCATGCATCAGGCCGACGGCAGGCAAAGATCCTTAAGGTCCTATGTACAATGTGAGCTAAGATTTTAAGAGGGATTTTACACATCTTACAGGCAGATCAGGGGTACTCCAGGACACTACATTTAGGTCCACTACACAGTTTTGCTACTGTGATAAAATTCATGCAAATATTGCTGTTGATATTGCGCCCAGGATAACGTATGAATGTTCATGTGCCTTTTGCTTTGTTTCTGGTGAAGCGGAACATTGCGTAGTCGTTATTGTGCTGGAATAGATTTACGCTCACCGCAAATGAGCTCCGCATGAAAACAAAAAATGTGCAGCATGTGATAAGATCGCTTAATGAGGCTGCGCGCACTTTTTTCGCCCTACGTTCCCCAAATGTTTCCGTACCGTCTAGTTGAAACACTCAGAGTTCACTCGGGGAACGCTCAGGGGACGGTCGTGCTACTAGGGCGCTCTGGGACTCACACTATAGCAATACCCTATGCTAAACTTGAACGAGCGATTTAACCAGCATAACACACTTATTTTCCATAAACGGATCACGTGCACCAGTCAGAAATACTGGAGGCTGAAAAAGTCAAACCCTGACACATAGGCCAGTGTTATATTTGTGTGCATAGACTTGAACGAACAGATCAGCCGAAAGCGTGCGAGTTACATACGTCTTAATCAAGATGAAGTTGGCAGAGGCTATAAAAAACAGAGAAGCCAGAAGATTATAATGTCGATGAATCAACAAAAAAGAGTAAATCAGCCTAAGCGGTGAAGAGGAAGTGGTAGGAGAAGAACCGCGATCAGTAAAATGACTCGGAACGAACTGGGACACAGATTAATCAGCTGAACTTGGTTGAATTTCTTCTATGCTGTTGTTGGTTAAAAATGGTTGAAACGTTAGTAGTCGACTAGCAGGGTGAATGGAAACAAAATGCAGCGGAATGAAGTGGGTCCTTACTGTGGTCCGTTTGTTTGCGGAGGTAAATGATTGTACAGAGTGCACTAAATCACCTCCCCCAGGCGCTAATCGACCAGGCTTGACATAAAAAAGAGCCACTGATAATAAGTCCAAGTATTTGTCAAAAGAAATGCAAAAGTCGTCTTGTATAGTGCTGTGTACCGTATCGATACATATAATCAGGTAGGAAAGTCAGATATCGGCTGTCAAGAAGCAAATTAACCGGAATCGTATGGCTTTCATGTTAGCGCCACACAATCACATGGTATGCAAAGTAACAGTAGGATGGCATGAGTCACAAACTTTCTAAATATTCTGGGCGTAGTACTCAACTTAAAGTTTTGAGATTATTTTACATATCATAATTTAGGCAGGGTAGTAATACCCCCCAGGGTATCTACGAGGGATATTTTGTGTCAGCTCTTCCCAGTCAACACAACACGTAAGACACCGTGTTCTGCCAGTGCAGATCGGTGGATGCTTCAGGTAAACTTGTTATTTTTTGCTTGATTCGCCCGTGCACTTTTTATGCGGGCTAAAAAAGGTGTGCACTGAACGCATCTTCCTTAATATTGCAATCTCTCTCAGTCTTAATTCCGTGTTCTCTCACAGTCATACTTCGCAGTCCGATAGAATTTTTACACAAGGTGGACCCCTTTATGAAAAAAGAGCTGAAGTAATACTAGGTGGAAAGCATCGGAGCAACCGCGAGTTTTTGCAACATGACGACTCAGAGTGGAATGCAAAATGCCGTTGTTTTAATCACACTGCCTTGCAGTAATGAGGCAGTCATTGTATGCAATAAGCAGAATGTGTGTATTTCTCGCTGGTTGAAGCGCGCTGACATTCTCAGAGTTAACTGTCTCCAAAAACTTAAGAATTATTGTTTATCCTAGTAAATATGTGAGAGACAGCAAAAACAGAGCAAAAAATTCTTGGAGAGAGTTAAACGTAGGTTTAAGTAATGAAATATTTGGCAAACTGTCACCAGTAAACAGCGTGAACAACCAACCGGAACTTGTGAAACGGCTGCACTGCAACAGGTTTCGAGGGTTTAGTAAACGTTGCGCTCCTCTGCATCAACAAAAACAACGACAAGACACCAGTGAAAAAATATTTATGGAGGACTCAACACCGTTTTTTTAACGCAGTTTACACCTGTTTTTGGAATTATTAGTACCAACTTGACAAAACTTCCAGAAGTAGGTTGGCTTAGGAAAATACGGTTAGGTTTGATAGTACAGTAAGAGTCCCATATCTTTGTAAAGGTATAAAATACAAAGTAGCTGACAATGCGCGGTTCAGGTCGGTGTCCAACAAGCTGTTTTGAGGTTGGGCATAAAAATTCTAACAGAACTTGTGGTTAGCTCAAATAAAAGCAAAAATCCGAGGATCGTTTATTGACCTGAGATATCAGTTAATAAAAAAGATTGCGTAATAAGACAACTGAAAGTAACTAAAGTGGGTTTTAGGTTGCCTGAATAAATACTTCTATATCTGAACCGCCACCTCATGCAGGCTAGGCGGAAGTCAAAATAGACCAAACGTTGCAAAATGGATAATTCTAATCAAAAACTCATTAAACACAATTTTCACCCCAACAGGGTCAGCACTAATATATCAACACAGTTAATAAGTGACTCACAAAGGAGACAGCTTCATCACCAGTCACGCTGAAACACCAGTGTTGTATTGACAAAAATGTGAATAACCATGCACTAAAAAAACTACAGTGAACCGAACGGCGTCAGGCCTTACTTGCCAAATATACCTACGGTAAAACATGTTCTGTGTGTTTCCCCTCGAAATATGTTCTCTCTAGCTAGTAATGTCTCAAAACGTATGGTCCTAACTGTGCTCTTACTGAGGCACAGTTATCCGCGCTGTAGTTTACTGGATTCAAGTGAAAGATAAAGTAATTGTGTCTCTGGTATTCCAGAGAATAAAATCAATGCTTTCAAGACGTGTTCTGTTAGTAACATTCAGAAGACCTATCTAAACTTTCATCGCAGTTAGCGGCAAATACTTTAGCCTATTTACACTTCTTGAGACCAGGACAAACTGTTGAGTTAGTATCCAATCTGCGGCTGGATATAAGCTCAACGAGGAATTTAAAAGGCGTTCTTGTCGATACAAAATAGTGACAGGTTGATCATATCTGCCATACAGCATCACTTTTGCCAGCTTTCTCATTATGGGCCTGGAAGGGTAAGCTAAGGACAGACACATATCCAGGTCTTATTATGATTTACCTTTGCAGCACTCACGGACATTTATGCAAGTTTGTTAGTACGACATTGTCAGAATCACAACCGAGAAGCGTTTACGTTCACCTGTTGTCGTCCACGAGAAAATACTAGTCTTCTAACCACTGTTCAACTGCAGTGATACAAACTAGCAATATAACTGTAGCATGTAGCAGTCTTATACTGTATGAAGAGTATAAGATCACCTATATATTCATAGGCATTGACGGGGTGCGTATTGATCACACCAGTCTAATAAATCTAGCAGATGCCTCCCCTAAATGCATGCTTAGAGATTTCCGCTTAATTTTGTCGTTTTTCTATTGTAGCCGCACCGTTTTAAGCAGCATATTGTTTGCGCAATTATATCCATCATTACGTGGTCACCGACGATCATTTCAGTCTTGCAGAATCAAGGGTTGTGCTCGTCTTTTGGGTCAGTGTAAAACTTCAACGGTTGTTTTGCCTATTACCGCTGTCTGTTTCCACCCCCACCACATTTTTTGCTATTTCTTATTTTTTCAGTATCAACCCCACCTTTTTCCATTAATCTCTCTGTAACCTAGTCTGTCATCCTCTAAGTAACAAGCTGTTAATGAACTAGCTTAAGATGGGGCGCCTCCACCCCTCATGCAAGCATCTAACGGTTATGACCTTGTATTTTCAATTGACTTGATGCAGTATTCGAGGATAGTATGGACAAATAGGTATTTATTACAATAAGATACACTAACGAGGTGCACACGTGGGACTAGTCTGTAGATGTCGCTGTTTACAGCAGTACCGTACCTTTAGTATGTCACAATTCGCCGTAATAGGGCCATCCTTTTGGCGTTGAGTAGTTCTCGCACAAATCTGTGCAAATTGCTTGGTAAGTTATGTGGAAATGTGCACATAAAAATACTTTGTTATATCGATGCATTGTTTAAAATAGAATCACAATTCATTGTGTTAAGCTATTTCCCATTCCAGTGGTGGTACGGTTTCCGAAATTGTGGGTTCTTCTCTCAACAGGTGTGTAAATATTTCATGTTATAAAGAAGTCCCCTTTCTGTTATACTTCTAAGAGCTCTTAGGGCGTAGCAGAAACTGAAAGCAACCTGACCGTGGCACACTTATTGGTGTATAACACCGAACAAGAGAAGTCAAAAAGACGAGCATGCGAGACTGAAGCAGTATCAGACTATGCGATCAAATACCAACTATATTTCCCATCCTAAGTAGGCAGTATCGATGACAATGAAAATCTGCGTAGAGGAACAGTGAAGGAAATGGAGGTGTGGTCTTTAAAATGTGGGTAAACTGGTAGCAAAGAACAAATTAAGACTATGTGTCTCGTCGTTAGTAAGGAGCGGTTTGATCGGAGTTCCAAATACAGATGAAGAATTTTAACTTTTGCGTAAAGTTTCCTCAACAGAATTAATGCTTTTACTGCGCGTGTGCCCCGTTTGTTGATTTTACTGGAGCCATCCAGATCGTCTGCCGAAGAGGCGAGTACACTCTCACAGTTTAGATTAAAGTGGCTATAAATATCAACCATTCCATGGAAACAAAGGATTTGGTCCACCATGGACTATAATGAGAGGGATGTGGTCGTGTTGTTTTTTTCAGGCAAATATGGTATTCATGAAGGGTTGGATGTAGTCACACCGAAGTTGTAGTTCTGGGATAATAAAGAACTTCGCAAAGTGACACTTGTTCTCCTTCAATGTTTTATTGGCAAACAGAGTGTCATTCAGGTCAACCTACGTTGCAATTCTTCAGTGAATGAAAATTTAATCAACCCAAATTATGCCGTTATTTGTTTTTGGGATATTTTCTCGTGCAACTTGAATTTGATGATAGTAAATCAAATTTTGTCAAGTTGTTAATGGATGGGTTTAGAGTAAACTTTTAATACGCGGAGCTGTCTGACCATGTGGATCTAGATTTAGGTAGATTTAATTCAAGACTCTGAATTCAATCACACCCGACCTTTAGCGAACTTATTGAACTCTGTGCACTATTGAGAAGTCGTGATATGAGTGCGGTTTCCAATATCATCTTTGGAAGGCTTCAGTGATCTACCAAAAATTTTAGCATCTTTAGACGAAAATCCACGAGCATACTTGCTTTACTAAAGTGACGAGAGAGGTAATGTGTGATAGAGACCATTAAGTTATCGAAATTAAGATGTTAGTTTCGTGCTTTCAGTCATTTGGTCACATACTTAAAGATATCGATTGTTGGCATTTGGTGTGACTAAGAAATATCAGAAAGGAGGAAGTCAAGATAGCTGTTTACAATTCATTTAAATAATTAGGTAACGAATTAAACCACTGTGGTTTTCGTCTTTACTATGAAGAAGATCTGTACTTTCATAAGTAGACCTGTCGAGAGACAAACAGTCAGTGACATGTGAGCCAAGAGAAGGTGTGCACTGAACACATCTTCCCTAATATTGCAATCTCTCTCTCAGTCTTGATTTCATATTCGCTCACATCCCGTATTTGCAGTCCGGTGGAAATTTTACATGGGCTGGACCCCATTATGAGAAAAGAATCAAAGTAACAGTACTCGGAAAGCTCCACGGTAACCGAAAGTTCCTGCTATGTAATGAACGTTAAGACAGAGAGACAGTCGGACAGTGGCCACTTGCTTGACTCACCTAATATACCCATATATGTGACCAGTTTTGATCAAAGGTTGTCGCGGATGCGTTGCAAAGAGAGAAGACCAAGAAAAATAAGAAAACCCGAGAGACTGTACGCTGCAGAACATCAAACTCCTGTGTGTATGGTTGTGTACTGACAGTTAAAATGAAAGTATCAATTACATTTGCTTTTTGTGAACAGAACTTATTCCGACGTGTACACAGATTGGCATTTCAATTTCAATATCGTTTACTGTGTTTAATGAGCAACCGTCGATCATATCGTTTCGATACAGTTTGTTCACTTTCAAACAACTGAGAACATTCACATCAATGTAATTGTTTTCTCTCTATCACCCTGCAATTAAACAAGTTGCTAATGCCTAACTATTTGACACACGAGTGAGAGGAATCCTAGTCTAAAGCGCTGCATATACACAGTTAATACCGACATAGATGTGTTCTGCGGGCGTGCCAAGCAAACGCTCTTTTTCAGGAGTGCTGCGGATATTGCTTTATTTGCAAAGGAACCCAGTAACTAATTTGGTTTATGTTTTCAGTATATTTTAACCGATAACTATTACGGGAAGTTAAATATTTTTCAGATTACTAGTAGATACAACCACTCTGAAAAAATTTATCTAACCACATTGCAACTGAGTAAATCATTCATTTTTTGTAGACATGTATCAGTCTACTGACCAATCGGTTCAGTTCAAGAGTGACTTGACGGTCTTATGTGCATGTATCGTGAACATGAACCTGTTGTCATCTATTCTTCACTCCTATACGCTGAATTTAAGTAGCGTAAAACATCAATTCACCTACCGTAGAAGAGTAAACTCCTGCTTGGTATGTAGCTGTCTCAAAAATGGGACTTTATTCATCAGCACTTTCCTTCTGTGGAAGTTTAAACATCTCTAACATCTAAAAGAGACCCGACCGTGAAAGGTTAGCGGTTCATTTGGGTTCAAAACTGTAACAGAAATAACACGCCTAAAAATTGTTGGTGCTCCACCGCAAAACCATTCTGGAAATTCAGTTGGTAAATCGCATGCTTCCAAATTTGTGTTTGATTTCATGTAAAATTGTGCACTAAAACTGTGTGCTGTGGAGAAGCAGTGAGAAAGAAAGTGTCAGCAGCCTCCCCCAAAATAAGCCAGTGTTGCTTACACATGTTTTGCAATAGTTGCACAGTTTGTAGACTGAACTAAGTCATCTGTCTACACCGTTAGTCTATTGTTCACATTCAAAGACCTTGAAGTTGTGATCGCCAGTTAATAAGTAACATATTATCCTACCGAGTTTGGGTTCAAGCATTCGATTATGTCTGAAATTCTTCAGTTTTGCCATGCCCTTAAACTTCGAAAGATTTTTCTTGTTCGCGGGAATGCTACTCAGAATAATTTCACGATGGTCTGAAGCTGATTACATGTCCGCAGACTTAAATGTGGAACGCATTTTATGTTTCAGGTTGAGGGGCTACAACTATTTCTTCAACAGTCTAACTTTAGAGGAAACCCACAGACGGAAGTTTTCAAATGTACCAACCCTGAGCATTTCAAATGGGTCTCGCCGAGCAGAACAGATAGGAAAACTTCAGACCAGTTTACAAAAACAAAACTAGAGCACCATTATCAACTCGCCAAGGTTAGATCAAACGACCTTCGTGCAGATGAAGCGATCAGACAAACCACTGAGGAATGGCTCGACAATCACAGTTTGGAAGCGCTTGGTTTAACGATGGAGAAGCTTATTTCATTGGGAAAACTTCCTCCGCAGCATGTCAAGAAGTATAGTGGTTTGTGTAAAATTACTGTTATTGCAATGAATTTCAGAAAGAGTTAAAATAGGCGATGGGAACGTGTTGGCAGAACTCAAGCAATTCCCGCCAAGTTCACTCATTTACGAGTTGCAGACGATTGTAGAGTTTGAATATGGCCTGTATACTGCCATTTCTGATTACACGGCGAGAATAAAATGGCTGATGCAGGTTAGTGTGTGAAGTGACCTTCTTACTCGACATATGTTGGACTGTATTGAAGTGCACTAAGTTGCTTGTTCAGGTAAATGAGGCTTACGTGCGGAACGTAAACAGAACGGATATGAGAAAACATATTGTGTGTTGTGCCTATGCTCACTATTAGGTTATTCCTTGGTTAAGCCAGAATAATTTGAACCCAAAAGGGTTATCAGTTTCACAGCGCTTTGACCTTCTCGGAGAGTCTTTATCAAACCAAGTAAATCAGGAAATTTACGCTAAACAAGCTTTCAAAACGAGGAGTCGTCAACTGGCACTTGTATGTTTAACATGCTGTGTGCCGACAAACTACCAAACGGATGTATGAGTTCACGGTTCACCTCAGGTGACGATCCCAGGTAGGAACAAGGATAAACAGTTGTTGCGTGTTTGTGTGCGTGTTTGTGTGCTTTTAATCTGCATGTGTAGAGTGTTTTGGATAGGGTGTGTGACGGGAATTTCGCACACATTTCCCCAGTAGAATTACTGTTGTCTACCCAGTAAATCCTGCCAAACATCTGATAGTTCCAAGCCATCGGATCGATTCACCGCCAGTGGTGTATTAACGATCAACAGAGCTTCTGCTAGTAGACGTTCATTTTGGTCACGGAAACCAGTTTTTAGGACAGTCGGATGGTCGAAGATATTGGTTGAGGTTCGCATGTGCCACTATGGCTGAATGATGTCTTAACTTCTAGGTTTGCCGAACTTCGGTAGGGGACTTTTCACTACACCTTACATTTCACTTGGTGCGTGCTTCCAGCTGCCGAGCGGTTTGTCCGATGTAAGAAGCTTGACAATCCTTACATTTAATTTGGTAAACACAGTCTGAATGCTCTAGAATTGTTCGTTTGTCATTTAAGCGGATTAGCTTATTCTTTAACGTGTTGGTGGCCTTATATGCCACTCTGTTATTGTACTTGTTGAGGACCCGTCTAAGATCATCTGATGTAATCCTTCTGTACGGAATAACGATAGTCAAAAAGCAATTCCTGGGTCCGTTGTTTTTGTCACAGGGTATCACCCGGATTGGAGGTAACATCTTGTCACAGTAGCCTTTGGCTTTCAGCGGCGATTTTACAACCTTCTTTCCATTCGACAAGTCCTCCTCGAAACAGGTTAGTAACATGACCCTGTGAAACGAACTGGATTCAACTGCTTTCTTGATGTACATGGGCTGTTCTGAGCTAAAAGAAACGTACCGATTAGAATGAGTGTCCTTTCTGTGCACGCCTGTGTCCAGGTTACCATTGGCTCTTCTGCGTATCCTGCAGACTAAAAACTCAACTCATGGTCCAATGATTCGCAATCAATCGTAAATTTGATCTGCCGATGAAAGGGATTTGTGTTCCGTGAATTTATCAATAGTTTTTGTGCGTTCCACTACGAAGGTATCGTCGACCTACCTCCACCAAATTGTGAGTGGGTTAGAAAAAATGGAGAGCAACCTTTCCTCTAAATTTTGCATGAAGAAGCTAGCAACCAAGGGAGAGATGGGTCAGTCCATTGTTACTCCGTCTGTTTGTTGAAAGAAGTGATGACCTCAAATGAACCGTGAACTCATACATCTGTTTGCTAGTTTGTCGGCACACAGCATGTTAAACATACAAGTGCCAGTTGACGACTCCTCGTTTTGAAAGCTTGTTTAGCGTAAATTTCCTGATTTACTTGGTTTGATAAAGACTCTCCGAGAAGGTCAAAGCGCTGTGAAACTGATAACCCTTTTGGGTTCAAATTATTCTGGCTTAACCAAAGAATTACTTACTAGCAGCTTCGTTTAATTTCGTAAAATTTACCAAACACTTCAAGTAATCAACAAAAACTCACACAAATTATACCAGCAGCGTGTAGTGTAGTCTTTTCATCAAATCGTGATTTAATTGTGTCACAAGAAAAACATCTCAACTATACTTCACTGATGAAGATCATTCGGAAGGAAGATCAGATGATGTAAAGTAGTTCAAGGTTTTTCAAGCATGAAGTTGTCCTTTTCGTACTCACCTGTTGGAGAATTTCATGGGATTCAGGTTGGCAATCTCTTTCTAATGGGGCCATTCTTTAGGCCGAGGAAGTTAGGAATGCTTCGAGCAAATCGATCAGTTACAATTTATCCCTCACAGTTTACCGAATCGTTGATTGTTTTATTGATTTTACAACCAAATGAGAAAGCTTTTACAACTTAGCATCTTTAGTGGTGTCAGGAAGTGTTGTAATAACAGCTGCGCACTGCGGTATATCTACCGGAACCATACTTGGATGGGGTAGTACCTGAACGCTCACCATTTCTGCTGTTCTATTACAAGAGCGCTCCAGTGAGAACTTTCGTCGCAGAAAACTAATCTGCTTGGTAAAACAGAGATGTCGTTGTTGAGAACCACGCTCAAAACAAAGGCTATCCACCACCACTTTTTGAGAAATTCGGCTAAAAAATGCCAGTTTCTGTGATGTCTACAACAGTTTCCAAAATGAATATCTGCTTCCGTTGGACTTGCAAGGACAGCAACGTTCCTGATCTGTTAAGAACTTGTCTCAGAAAGGTCTTGGGACGCACGTTCTGCTAAGCCCAAATGGTTACGCTGTTTACCATCACCCGTATCCCAACATTGCCACTGCAAACATCGCTACCACTCGACCAGAAATCTGACGCCATTGTGTGTGTGTGTCAAGCTACTTATATAAACAGAATGAAACGGCAGTAACGCAGTTCAGTCAACGAACGCACCCCAGTCTGTGCCCGTAAAACGTTCACAGATATCTTGTCTCAGTCGGATCATAACGTGGTAAGTTACAGAAACCCGACATCATCCATTGTATGACACTTGTTCACATGCTGACCTCAAGTGAACTTCTAGAAGGTCTCCTGGATACGTCAAACAACAAATAATCCAACGTTTCTCTGGTTCACGTAGGTGGCAGCAATTAATGAATAGAAGCCGCCCTTCTGCAAACTGAAAGACTTGTTCATCAGTACCAGATTGCCGTGATGACTAATGTGCCTGTAATTCGCGTATTGCCTTTTGGTCTCACAAATTCAACCGAACTTTGGTGGGTAAACCCACAGAGTGCAGTGTAGAGTTTATGGGATACAGCGGAATATACTCGAGAGAGATATTATGAAAATACTCTTTCCGACTTCTCTCATTATTTTGTCTACAAAAGGCTGTTTGAAGAGCGCTTGGCTTGGTGCACAAATATACCGCTTCAGCCTCACATTTTCACTCCCACGGTTTACCCCGTGTTACGACCGGTCATTAGTCACATAAGGCTGACTTCTCAGTTCACCTACTGTAATTGCAATTCCTGGTTGTCTGTGACCACTTTTACTTGCTTGCAATCTCTCAGATACTAAGGATTATCACAAATTTAGACCAGTGAAATACTACTTGTTTGCTCCGTTAGGTACTGTGCAATGCTAACAATATCAATACGGCATACGATAAAGTTGATTAATCTTATTTGAACAGTAGTGGCCAATCGATCGTTGCTTCACCTTCAGTAAGTGAATATTTCATACTCAATCTGAATTTACTCAGCAGACTGTTTCTTTTTTTCTGTCTATTTTGGACAGGGTACGCGAAGGATTTTCGGTCTGATCCGAGGTCACCATGTCGGATTATTGTTAGACTCCTCGAACACAAATCTGGCCTATGGGAGAGAACGGAGCTTGCTTCGAAATTTGCTTCAGTTGTTTGAAGAGCAGTTAAACGAGAAACAAATTCAAACCTTGTACGTGGCTTCATACGGGACACGAGTTCATAAGTTGTGGCCATGTCCAATGCAAATCAACGAACGTGTGTTGGATGAGGCCAAAACCTTCGTGAGCACACAACTGAAACCGGACGGAAGTACCAATCTGTTGGCAGGCATTAAGCATGCAAGTATTCTTCCGCAAATCAGTATGACACACTGGGATATCTCTTTACTATACACATTCCCAACGATATCTCATGTTTACTGCTTTAGACAAAAGTTGCTTAATTGGTTGAAACCAAGTGTAGCAATAATAACAAGCTTAATGTTTGCCTCCGCTCCGAAAACTCATTGCTGGAGCCAATACAGTAAAGAAGTTGAATAAACAGACTAAAAGTGAAATTAGAGTCACTTACAGAAACTGCAGTATTTCAAACAGCTTACGTAATCTGCATACACACGTTTGCGATCGTCAAGCTCGGCGAACATCTCAACACCAGAACCACCAGCTCGAACTACTAACTCCATCATTATTCCCAACATCCACACATATATGGGGTTGTGATAATCTTTGCCTGGATCAGCTTGTCACAGTGGCCGAGACACAAAGACATGCAAACACGATTGTCACAAATGGTTTGTACTCAGTCATTCGTTGTGCAACTCACACACTCGTGACCGCAATAAACTCGAGTGGAACAAAGCCAAATAACACGTAATTAGTGGCCTTCCTGGCAAAACCGGTCCAGATTAGTTGGCCAAGTGCAGTGGTTCAGTTACCTAGCAGAAACTACTGAACAGTGAGTATTTAACTGCACTGGCTACTCTGAATACGTCAGCTCATTCAGTCGCCTCGTGTCCACCGCTTTGTAATTTTCGCGGTGAGGCTGGACCTTGACGTGATGTGACGGCTTGCGCATCTCGATGACTCTTTGGGCTAAACTGGACAGAGTTACTCATACCAGGCAGGCCAACAGGTAGAGGTCTGACAAATCACAGTCTCCTGGTCCTCCAGGTTGGGGATTGGAAGATGGTTGGCATCTCTTCCTGAACAACGTACCATTTCTGGTACACCGCCACCCGGCAGCTGCCTTGCGTTACAAGCTTTTGAGCCAAAGGCTTTGGTTGAGAACCCTAATCGTTCTCCTGTCTAGGTCTGGGCGTCCTGGTAGTATCTCAGCCCACACACAACCATGAATACTCGCAACACAAACAATTCCATACTGCATCGGCCGTCTCGCATTATAAACCTGGTCGCCCTATCTGCTGCATACAGCAGGGTGGATAGGCGAAAACATGCTACTGCT
>QNGE01000321.1:141376-155563 GCA_008508345.1 Paragonimus westermani
TTATCCGTGCCACTGGTCCCAGGCGACCGTCTGTCAGTGAAGCTATCAGCGAGACAGATGGCACACTCATCTATAATAAGTCCAGAAGGTTAGAGCGGTGGGCGGAACACTTTGAGGGTCAATTTAACTGGCCTCCTGCTTCAGCTGCGTTGGCGCCACAAACTTGTGATGTAGTGTCCTGGTCGGTAGACTTAGAACCACCCACTGAGACTGAGGTCCGCAATTGCATTGTGGCTCTCAAGCGTAATAAGGCTGCTGCTCCAGATGAACTCGTGCCGGCACTTTTCAAAGAACGGGGAGAGGCGTTGATAGAAGCTTTTGTTCATTTGTTTCGATTTGTATGGACGACGGAAACCATTCTCCCCGAGTTGGGGTCACTCGATAATAGTTCCTATATTCAAGAAAGGTATCAGGGGCTCTTGTGAAAACCACAGAGGAATTAGTTTGACTCCAGTCATTTTTAGGGTTCTAGCCTCCATTATACTTCGTCGACTCACTGCAGCTCGAGAAATAAACATTAGGGAAGAACAGGCAGGGTTTTGCCCCGGGCGGGGATGTATAGATCACATAGGTTTATTTTTTGGCTCAGCTTAGGTAAAATTTTCGTTTTTGACATCACTGTTAATTCCTATGAGGCCATAAGTTTACCAGACATCCAAGACCTTCGACCGTATTGCATTATCTATTAAATGAAACACACCTCTATTCTCAGCACATGCTGATAGACATGAGATGGTTTGTCCACCCCACTAAACCAGATCACTGGTTCTTGGCAAAAAATATCTGCTGCTGACGATTTCTGACAGAAACAAGACTCAAGCCTAGTAATTCGTTCCACAGGCGGCTGGTTAAAAGTTTGCCCGGTCGTGAAGCTACCTTCAACCTCCACTGTTTTTTAATTTGTTTCAAAAAAATCCCCGGGCATGCACTACTGGAAATTGAAGAAAGAGGACTACTTAAGGATGGTGAGTAGTAAGAATGTCGCCTGCTAACAAGTTTGTAAATTATCAAAAGCTTCAGGTGAGATAATTTTAAAGTGGAGTCAGTCCAGATTTGACCCATGGAAAGAAGCCACGTGGCTTCGCGTTGTCATATCAGTTGGTTGGCTGTTATTTGCCGGTGCGGCACATGTGTCAAGAAAGCTCGTGGTTCATTCCATTGGTTGAATTTTAAATAAAGCCCTGATTTACTACGGTTGCAACACTTCGTAAGTAAAAACTCTGTCATCTTATTTACAAGTGAGACACTTTCAGCGCTCAGAAACAATACGACTAAATAACAATTGTGACTAATCGCGACTACTGTGTGTTGACATTTATGTGAGCACCAAAGATCTAGTGGAATAGCTGAATAACGACGTCCCAATATAAAAGTTTGAATCTCCAAAAGCTGCTCCTTGTTCCATTACATGTCTCTGATATTCATTCGCTGTGGAGACCCCGCAAACACAAACTTTCTAGTCAACGTCGACCATGTCTAATATAACTGTGGAACGCATCCCAATACAGGATCTTTATCTCTCGAAAACGGAGATGCTGAACTCTTTGTCGGTAATCTCCAAGATATAAGGCACAAAAATTTGTGAATTATGTGAATAGGAGCCAGGAAGAGTGATTTCAGCCCTAGAAATACTTAAGACTCAGCAGTAGCTCTCATTAGCTCTTATCCTGGACACAGAAAATGAACTATTCGCCAATTTTGTGAATGAGCTAATGGAAGTCTGTAAAGCAAACCAAACCAAAACTAGTGGAGACTAGGGGATGTAGACTTCAATTGGGATTGCTCTAAAGTTGAGGTCAGTGAGACTGTAGAACTGTATAGCCTCAATGGAACATCAGAATGAAAACAAGTTACATTCAAATTTCCATGATACTATTGGAGCAGTCCATATTAATGATTAAATAACCATATCCTAACTGTTTACATCCATGGAGATGAGTGCAGTCGATTTTGCGGAGGATTAGCCCAGCCAAGATTATATTGTGCAAAGATGACCAGCGGTAGCCAATGGAAGAAATACGAAACCGAGAGGTGAATAAATACCAACACTTCTTTCGAGTAAATTCAAGGTCAGAGAACAAGTCACGGGTTAGAGCAAAGGTGTTTAAACCTTTGTGAATTCAACTCACCCTGTAATAATTTAAATCTAGCGAATTCCACAGAAAAGATATACTTAATAAACGCTTGGTTCATTCAAGTACGTTTATTGAACACAGTGTTGATGTGCTAGAAATGTTTCTTATTTCAAACAGTTACAATTGGCGTCATAAATATAAATTTCAGTTATTTCTTGATGAGAGGTTTTAAAAAGAAATATTTATTAAGCTCAGAATTGTGTACATTTTCAAGGTAATAGTTGAGCTCACTGACTCTTAGTGAGTTTTATCCATTTGTTGTTTTAATACGATAACGGTGACTTTCGGTTTGGCGTTCATATCTAAAGGAGGACGAGTTTTACTTTTGATGCCACTAATGAGATAGGCTGGTTTCATCGGGCATTTTGACCAGAATCTTGGTAAGACTTCAATGGCCATTTCAGGATGAGTAGGCATTTATTCTCACCTTAATTCAAAGATTCACAGAAGTTATGGATTGAAACTCGACTTTCTACATACTCTCACTCGTCAGCTCAATAAAATTTTCTTGTTTGGTGACCGCTAGAGCACTCCTCACATTGACGGTGAGAAAGGGATTTAGTGTGCATTCCAGCTGATCTACAGTAAACTTGTGAATACCATATTAGGCTGTCAGTGGGTGTTTTCAGCTAAGCACTGATTATTTTATTCAGATTTCTGTCATTGATATTTGCTACTTCTGTGTGCTGCTTCAGAAACCAAATCGTGCTTTCACGTTCTATTTGATGTCGTTGAATACAAAATATAAATTCACTTTGTAAATCAAAGTCGTATTGGCGATTGTTATAATATTGATGGTTGTTCTGTGAGCGAAATGTCTATTTCATTTATTGCTCTAGAAGTGTCAGTGAAATAACGGAGACCGAACATTCTGTTTTCACCGCAAAATGTTTCGTACTCACTGAAGACGATTTGCAGCCCAACCTTCTGTCAGAAAATTCGATGACAGATATGTTCTAAAGACAATCGTTCTAGTTTAATGCGCAAACTAATGTTGACATATGTGACTCTCAGGCCACTGTACATAATAGAAACTAATCTTTTAAATGACTTGATAAAAGTGATCATTGTAAATGGGTCGAACGAAGTGTGATTTACTCAAAGCCCTATTTTTTATGCAGCAAGCTGTCCTCCGTGAATTGTGTAGTTTTTAAATCGGGCATAAGGAGATGCGCTTAGCCTCTGTGAGTAAAAATCATTTGTGGCAAACATTATAGTCATACCGACGCTCGGGCTGCCCGACCAACCGTTCAGTTACTCACGTTGAACAGCCTGAGGGGACTAGGTCATGTACTGTGTGTGCCAGCTGAGCGTTTACCCTACCAGGCATCACATGTTGAGACCAACAACAGTTGAGTGAAATCACATGGTGGCCAAACAACAACGTGGTTACAAAATATAATGACCCTTACTGCTCCAATGAGCAAAGTAGGCAGGTGTCGCCTGCCTGCCTGCCTGGGGTCCTCGCGATCAGTCAAATCGCTGGTTAGAAACGCCAGCCGAGATGGCAGTGTGCCACAGTCAGTGGCTGACCTGCATCCACAACATTTCTAATCCTTCCACTTGGTCTTCTTTTATTGATTTATAACCTTTCTAATATAGTTCTCTTCTGGGAGCCCCCCGCGGACTGAGCCACGTCACGTTCTTGTCAAACTCATGATGACCGTACAAACAGCGATAGAAATTTAACAAGAAGATCAACCCATCGCAGATATGCACACCAGTTGTATTTCTAGTGTAGTACACCATCCCATTGCGGACTACACAGGCTGGGTAAAACCTAAGGAGGACAAGTAACTGAGCAAAGCTTTCAGCATTAATATTCTGGTCAGATTGGATGCTGCAGTCGACACGGACGAATCTGAACAAGTACAGGCGCTTTGTTACTTCTCAAATGTCCCGGATTTCTATGGCTAATGACTCATCTGCTAGGTATCCCTCTTTCGCCATTGATCGGGGGAAAACTTAGTTTTCATTGCTATGTTGAAGCTTTGTTCGAACAATTTCGGACATTTTACTCATCGCAGAATGCCGTTTGAACTTTTGATGTTACCTTTTATATCCCATCTCTCATTGAAACTTCGTTTGTGCTACATCTCTGACTTTTGATAAAGTGCGAAACTTTCGTTTTTACTTTCCGAATCCTCTGGTAACAAACTATGCATCGCCTTTGCTATCTTATTACTTTTGATTGACAAGATTTCCTAACAGGGATGATAGACGACTGTTTGTTGTTAACGCAATCAAATAAATTCATTCGGAACTCTTGTGTCAGTATACTTGGGACTTCTTCAGGAGTAAACTATCTTTACTTCTCTTTGAAAACTCTCTCTTGTGGGATTGCCATCTCTCTGTTGTATTCCTTCATGAGTTGAGATGAACGAGGTGTATCCAATTCAGTTTGACAATAAAGCTTCATCATTTTCGAGTAAATTCGCCACTGTCATCAGGCTGTCTGAGCAACAAAGACGCAGTTGATCACTATATTAACAATAAGAGTAGCACTAAAACGTAAAATACCAAAGCTAGCCAACAAAGTGTGAACCGGTCAGGCAACCAAGCTGTCGAGTGAATGTCACCTAGTGGAGTTCATATAAGGACAGAAGAGCTCTGATGGAACATGAGTAGCCAAGTCTGCTGCGTATCCAAAAAGCACTTGCATGCAAGCGGACCGATCGGTCGGCTGTGTCGACAGACAACAACCCGAAGCAGCTAAATAGCATACATATTTTTAGGTATCTGTTTCACATTCATTACTGCACTGTCTTTGATTCGCAGAGGTCAAGTGTACACATGAACTTTACAGGGAATTAAACCACCTCATTACTAAAATGGACAACTCTGACCATCCTCAACAACGTTTACTTGACTCGTAATTTGGTCGTGGGCCCCAGTATGCTCGGCCGTAGGATAAGCAGCTGTCATATGTGTTCCCAGAAAATAATGAACAGAACCTGGAAAATCAGACTAGTCAGTGAACGAAAAATAACATTCAAAAGTTACACTTGAGTAGCCTGCTGACAGAGCTTGCCTAAAGGTCACGGATTAGTGCGGAAAAGATGAACGGACTAATCAAACGGGTTCAAACATTATCATGAGTACTCAACACCTCGCAGGTAATGAAGGGAAACCTTGAAGACTGTTAAAACCGCACACTTGATCACTTAAAGTAGAAGAATTATGACTTGCTGGGTTGTACGAATTACGAACATACATATGTTCTGCTGTGCCCATTCGTTAGCAGCCCATTGGGGTTAAGTTGGTGGCTGACCAATCCTGGACGGCTAGTACAATCGCGACCGCATTCGTCACAATTTTGTACAATCACATCATTACTTTCAATGGCACCAGTAGTTCCTCTACACACTGTACACTTTTCAATCAAAATATTCTCAAGGGTCATTCCGAATCCCCGTTCCTAATAATGGTCTTTTTTATCACCGTTCACCATCGTCCAAATTCCATAGTACAACCGGAAACACCTGCGTGATATTTCGCTAACACATCCCCTGACGATTTTAGTTCCGTATGTCTGTTTTTAGTCGTCCTTAAAGCAATTTCTTCCAAATCTGCTCTCCAACCGTGTCACATGCATTTTCTAATCAGTTGAGGTAACTGCTTCGTCAGCACTTCTTTGATCCCGCCGAGGCCTGCTAGACAAATTACTGCTACATTCACAACAACTCTCAAATACCAGATATTAAATTTGAGGTGCCGTTTGTACTACTTTAAAAACATGCTCCCCTGATGCAATTTCCACGTTTGCTGTCATAATGTAGAGTTGACAGCACTGTCGCCTTGAGGTCTACTGGCTTCATTCTGATCCCTAAGCCGTGGTTTCTACAAACACGCTTCAGAGCGACTAACAGCACTGTTAGCCTTGGTCATTCAGGCTCGCAGATCATGTATTGATAAAAAAAGTTGAATGTCCAGTGCTTCTTAGACCACTGATTTTGGAGCAGCAGTACGCAGCAAGGAGGCTATGACACCCCCTCCACCCGAAGACATTTGCAATCCTTTCTGAACTTGATTATTACGGTCGCGAGAACCGTGGTTGTGTGCCATAGTTTTTTTCTCAGTTTGCGCCATTGGGTCACCCTCTTCTGAAATCATCAGGTTAATTTCTGCATGAAAAGTAGCATGCGAATATCACAAGTCGTTGAGTGGGTCAATAGGCTGCAGACTGGATACCGACCGTCTTGTGAAGCTCTGCTGCGAACCTTGCGAGTTCACAGTTGATAAATGACAAACGGTCGTAATAGAAGATCCTGGTAAGGTCAAAACTGACATTCATAACGTTACTAAAAACACGTTAGCTTGTTAATGACACTGGGACATGAAACACGCATGAGTTATGGGTACGGGTTTCACCCGATTCAAAGTAGCAACCCTCACGTTGTGTGAGTTTTCTGACGATCGACAGTCATGGACAACTCATTTGTCATGCAGTTTTGAACCGGATCACCAAGTAAGCTCGCCGTTGTTGTTGTCAGTACAAACAGTAGCAAACATGGTGGGGAAAGGTTTGGTAGGTAAACATGAATTCCAAAGTAGAGCTTATTTGTCTCTGGGACTTCTACAAACTCCCGAGTTCAAAGTGGCTTTCTGCTAGCCTCCTAGTTGACAGCATGATTTTCAACACTCCAAACGACAGGCGAAGTAGTCAGGGTTTTCACTCCCCTATAACCATACATGAATTCTCAAACGCATCTAGGTACAAGCACTGTTGTACGCTGAACAAATTTGGTTACTTTCAAACAGACAGCTTTGTCTGGGACGTTTAGAAAGCGTTTTGGAAAGCTGTTTGATGCACGTTTCGTTGTTTTTTCCGGTCATTTTCCGTTTTTTCTACAGTGAGGTAAACTACGTGCAATGTGTTTAACGAGCAAGATCCGACGGAAGCACGACCAGTTTCGTGGTTGTCATTACTTGTTGTGTATACTTATCGCACATCCTACCATATGAACGATGCCTGATAAAAACTTCATCTGATGACCCACTCTTGAGTTTGCGTATTCTGGGTAAACAGACAGTGGCAGACCCCTAAGTGTTCCCAATCGACACCTGTTAACTCGGGGTCCTAATCCCGTTTGCTCTAAACTGCACTTTCATTTCAGATGCTCACCCACTGCAGGAGAACCTTAGATTGTATCGTAATTGTGTGCGGAAGTTGTCCCGATCAGGCCGGAGGACACATCATCGACTACGTGGAACAAGTTTTGGCTGGCCAACCGACACCACGATTACACTTGGTGGCCTACGACTGTCGAAATCCAGCAGTGAATCAATTTTTAGCACAACTGGCGAACGTTAGAGCGGAAAATGTGTATCACTGTTTCGCTGCAAACACGGATGCGTCCAGCTACACAAGCGATGAAGTGGCACGTTTAGTTCAAGAAATTAAACACTCACAGGTAGGACGAGGTGATGCATTGCGACTAAATATGATGATGATAATTTACGTCAAACATATTTACTTATTTTCAAGTTGACCATCACTCACATTTGATCGCAGCGTTCGCATTCAGATAGACTTTCCAGTCAGCCTCTTTCGAAAAGAAGCACTAGACTCGAGTTTCGCTCTCATTAGAGCTCGTCAGTAGTGCATATCATTGCCACGGCCGGGATTTGAACTCCGGACATTCCGGTTGCCTCATGATTGGAATGTCCGGAGTTCAAATCCCGGCCGTGGCAATGATATGCACTACTGACGAGCTCTAATGAGAGCGAAACTCGAGTCTAGTGCTTCTTTTCGAAAGAGGCTGACTGGAAAGTCTATCTGAATGCGAACGCTGCGATCAAATGTGAGTGATGGTCAACTTGAAAATGAACCAAATCCCCGACTACTCATCAGTAATATTTACTTATTATAAATAGTGTGGCAGATTTTATGATCTCGATGGGACCTAGTTGCAAAAAGTTTGGGATTGGGCTGGATTCGAATTAGCGACAGACAGCATGCCCGAACGCGGCAGCCGTTATACCAGCCAGGGCTACGAAGCTTCGCGTGGGGTTCGAATCCAGCCGACGCCCAGATTTTCTGCAGTTATGTCTCACATGTACTTCTGACCGAGAACCTTGCGCAATAATTTTTGCTTTTATAAAGAGAAAGATTAGAGTCTGCAATGTATTTCAAATGTACACCAAACCGTTTTAGATGTATCTTTTATTGTCTGTTGACCATATTGTTCCTTTCAAACATCACTCTGTCCAACATTGCATTTCGAGTGAAAAGTGTATTAGCCTAAAGCAAAACCTCCTGGTACGTCAATATGATTAGCTACCATTATGTAGTTGCAAGAAAAGTGTTCATTCGATTGGAAACATACACGGGGGCTCAAATGGGTGCATCTATCATCACAACAGTCCCCACATGAATCCCCTGATGTATAACCGCTGAACGTGTCAGAAGGCTACATGGTTAAATCGGCCCCTGTTCAGAACGCAGCACAAATATTACAGCTCTTAGCTATTGCATCTTCCTTTTACGTGAATTAAAATCTCTCAGCCAATTGCGTTTGGCCTATCTGCCGACAAACATTTATCACGGTCTCCGAAATGAATAACGAAGATTTTTGCAAGCAGTCAGTTGTAGTGTACAGTTGTTTCAGTCATCCCAGCAGCCGACAGCACTATGCAAGCCAAGGCAGTATAATCATGACGTTTGCTGTTGACCATCGAGGAAGAATGTTTGTGAAACTCCTCTCATTTCCTTCTGAGACAAGTGACGAATGTCCGTTAGTTTTCAAAACAACCACTAATGGCTGGTCAAGTTTATCCTATCAAAAAATGAAGCTCAGCAGCTGGGGAAAGTGGCGTACACATTCCTGCAGCTTTGATGATTGCATTCACGTGGTCCAGCAGATGGTGTTCCAGGCTGTCATTCTGCCACTTAGTCTGAAGTCATGAGTGCGATTTCCTGGTTTGTGTAATGTTGGTGATGTCCGTGGTAGATTGAACCAACCACCGATGGTGTTCAGTGGGACTAGATGCTTACAAAACCTCAATGCACAAGAGTAATGAACAACATTTGGGATACCCAGTCGCACCATATGAACGTGACGTTGATCGACGGGGATAACCCTTAACAAGAACGATTACGTACAGTGTGTTTTTGATTGATTGCATGTAGTCACATGCACATAATCACCTTCGCCTCTGGAACTCCTTAAATGGGCGGACGAGAGGAAAGAATCACAAGTTGTGCTTGATGTAATTGGTAGTTTACAAAAAGTGTGGTCATTTGACAACACATAATTTATGCGATCAGAAGAATAAATTTTAAAAATTGTCCTATCAAATTTTTGACACCTGTTTCACCGTCACAACCAGTGAAACCATTACATGTGTCCAGGATGCGTTACCTTGTAGTCTTCATCCCTTGCACAAATCAACTAAATTTCGTGAGGCAGTGGTCTTGTGTCTTCAGTCAATCTCTCTCTCTCTCGATCTCAAACAAAGAACTGGATTTGATTTTACCTCCCTCAATCCGGTTGCTTAATGCATATCATTATCGCGAAATGGATTTGAACTTCAGTCCACTTTCTGTTCAGGCAATCGTATTGCCTACTGCACCAGTGTCCCCGCCCTGGGTACTTTTGAATTATCGCACCAGAATGTTCAGCCACATTTGGTTCTCAGTATTGCTTACTAATCACAAATACAGGGATCCTATTAGTTCCATTCTAAGAGTTCACGAATGTGTGTTCCCAACCAAGTCGAAATCCCCAAATTTATTAAACTTTTTGAACATTGTTTTGAATACCGATAAGCAATCGGGGATTTGGTTGGTACTCTCTTCTGGATGCAACCGGGTAGCATGGGTTTCACTCAAAAACGAATGTGGCATTTGGACATATTGTTTCCGTTGTGTTTGACAAGTGTCACAGTGTTCAAAAGGGTTGTCTTATAGAAGCACAGACCAACGTTTAAGCCCTAGTTATGGTAAGCACATGCCGCACTGGCTAGCACTAGCAAGGGTGAAGTACGGTTGTCACACTTCTGAAACGCCTATCTGACTGTGACACTGCAGTCAACGGTGAGTGGTGCACAATGTATACTGGTCAAACTTCCAGCCACTTATCATTAAGCAAGGTTGCCAAGAGCGGAGCGTCAGCTACGGCACGCGAAATAACCATTATTGTTTGGTGCATTTGTGCAGAGTATGGTGTGCGTGGTTAATGTGTTGAGGAAAATCTGAACGACAGTATGCAACCTGAGTTTATTAAGCAAGCAACACCTGTGCCATAGATAAACAACAGTAGTTGTGTCATGTTTTGACTGACCAGTTCATCGTTGCTTTCCACGATCGTAGTTCGAGCAGTGCAATTCCAAACAACCTACTTTAATCCCCAGCTTCTCACGTGGCGTAGCATCAGATCACGTTCCTAATCGGTTGGCGTGTGCAGGCTTTGATCGAATACCAGTTCTTTGATAAGAAATCAGCTCCGGCCCAGTATCTTTACAGAGAGTACGTAGTCTTGTGACACTCTTGTCACTGGTTCTAAAGCAATCTTTATTATAAGCGAACAACTTTTTTTACTACGCCGATAAACCGTTCGGGTTTTGCGATCTCTAGCAATCGAACAAGCGAACAGGAAACACTTTGGACCAATACAAAAGTCATACATGACGCTGACATTCAGCACTTTAGTTGGTCTCTATCTCGGAATTGGATGGTCCGTCAGATGACTATCTTCTACCAGTCTGGCGCTTGGTTACATCAACTTAATTAACTTTCATGTTTTTTTCCATTATGTTTAGCATATTCTCTACGTCGTGCGGCAAATCCGTCTGCGTACAGAGAATTCCCGTAATTTAGCCGCTAAAGCCGTAGAGGATGCCCTTGAGTTGGTTGGTGCTGCAAATAACTCACCACTACATCATCTTCCACAACCTCCGGACCTCAGCTTACTGCACGGCCCACTCAAGTTAAGTGTACTCCGAGTTGGAGACGGAAAACAAAAGTCAAACAGATTGTCACCCTGTACCTCACGTGAATGGATTGAAAGACAAGGTTTGAGAGCTCGCAAACTGGGATTGTTTGAGGTAAGCACTTGCACACTCTCTCCTGTTGCTGATATTTGAAAGTGCAAAGACATGCTATGTCAAACTGTAACACTTTACGAGTTTTATTTGGAAAAACAAACCAATAACTAAGTTTTACTTTAGTGTTCTTACTGAAACGCGCACGAGACCACGGAAGGAAAAAATCACCGGTTACCGGTTGGGAAAATAGCTAACTGAGTGTTTCCGAAATAATGAAAAACATATCATTTGCTTTTAGAACAGGTGACAATAAGCAGTGCTTAGGGTGAACAAACAAATGTACAGGGATCACCGGAGTATTGTTGGTTTCAACTGTTTCTAGCTTTCAGTACTTGGATTTTCACAACCACCATTAACTGGACAAATGTTAAAATAAACTCTCCTACTAATTAATATGTTAGATTTGAGGATTTAAGAAGAGATCCGGTTGCAGAAAGTCGGCTCCACTTGAACCAGCCACAAATACAGTATGTTCAGACGAGGCAAGTGCTCTATCAGCAAAGCTACGAATTCACACAGGAACCTCCGTACTTATGCATTTCGACTCGGTTGTTGGTTGGATTAGTCTATCACAGTGACCGAAGCCAAAGGACGCCTGCGCTTATCCATCACTGCAACTGGCTTGCGCTGCACCAATTGCAGTTCCACCAACACACCACATATCCAGTGTAAACCCGAAGGAATAAGACCGGGAGGTGTGCCAGTGGGGCCTTTCTGTCCAGCCGGCCAATGCTGGTTAGCCACTTGATTGGCTAATAAGGAAAGGAAACTCTTATCTCTCGGAAACTAAACAGAGAGAGGCTGCAATGACGAGATCTACACTGAGAAGAAAGATTTGTGAAGTGTAACACAAGAAGCGTTGCAGTATAGGAGTGCAGGTTAGTGCAACCTAAAGAAGATAGGGATTAAAAGCAAAGTTCTCATTGGACTATGAAAAGCCAGACAGACCATTCATCATACAACACCAACAGAGTCGAAGAAAAGAATGGATAGAAGACCACAGACACACAAGTTTCTGAAAAGGGAAGCGGATGAGTTGTCAACGACCAGGATGTTGGCCGATGCAGTCATTAACAGAAGTAGAATGGATATATTGATATGACCTACCTGAGCCTAACTTACTCGTCGCCTCTTCGCCGACGGTGTACTATGAGTACGTTGGTGACCTATTGACCCAAAACGGCCAGCGCATTCGCGCATTCGCACTCGAAGGTTACACACACAGACACAATTTACATCTATATTTACCGAAGATGACTAACTTAAGCCATTGATAGGTCTATGTGTGATGTTCTTCAGCGTAACTTGTGGGTTGTCCCGTATGGTATTTCTTCAACAGCACTACTTGCATATAAGCCTCCGTTCCGAAAACAGAGACTTACGCTTCTTAGCCATATTCAGTCATACGTAGTTTCGCTAAATCAAGCACCAAGTAAGGCTTAGTGATGGGCAAGCCGTAACTTTTTGCACGTAAGTTACATAGAATCCCTTCTGGTGTTCGTTTCAACTTGCAATATTTGTTAAACTCTACGCTCAAGCCGTAACTTCTGCAGAGACAGAAATGTCTGAGATAAGTTTACACGCAAGGTATGGGCAGAAAATACGTAAATAACGGATCCATACGTAGTGCAGACTGTTAATCCGTTAGTTGACGTGTTCACTCGAGGTCCTATCATAGTACAATGGAATAAAAGCGCTTATGGTTGTGTGAGTTGTTCATGTTTCACAACGACGACAAATATTCCTCATACAAAAGATGACTATGTCTGAGTAGTGAAGAGCAGACTGATACCTACTGTGAAAAAAAGATGCTAAACACGAAGGTAAAATATGGATGGACTACTGTTCGTTGATAAGAAATCGTTCACTGTGCACTGCCTGTGTCTACAGTCTAACGGTTTAGGTAGTGAAGTACGAAGGTAGAACACAGGCAGTCACGGGTAGATATGCACGTGACTTACGTAGTTACTTACTAAGGTTCTCGATCTCTCCGCGGGGTGTTTACCAATAGGTCCCATTGAACTTAATCCGAACTCAAACATCACTTAAATTTTTTTGATCACACTGTTTTGAGCATACACAAGGTGCGAAGAGGGATTGCAGGTCGCTGATTTCTGTAGAATACAAAGTGACCTTCATCCTAAAATATGTCGATGACAACAACCTCGAGTCGAACATAACCCATGTTTAATTTGCGCTACTGCTTTAGTCTACAGGCGAAGAAACAGTGTCTCGTTTGCTATTTTGTGATGGCATAACGTCATTCTTTGACCACTTTCATTTTTTGTCCTGTTCAACCTTTTTGTGATAAACCCAGTTGATATCAAAAGTGACCATGTGTTATCTAACTATATAAAGAACAGATCAATCTATGCAAGATTTTTAAACTTTTAACGAAAAGCGAGTGATCGTGTGATCATGGGACAGAATGTAAGTTACAGCTGATAAGTAATTATGCGATTAATTTTTAATTTATTCCGAATGACGGGAAACGAATTCGTCATCTTCATCTAATACAGTTTCGAAAGAGCAACGTGTCAAAAAAACTGGGGTAAGTTTTAATGTAACGAAGAAACTGCTGTTCGCAATCACAGGAACTTAAATCTCTTCAGCTTAATTGCAAGCCATTCTATCCGGAAACTCACTGTTAGGTAGGCTTACTGAAAAGTGGTGTCGAATATTTGAAGTTTTTAGTGAATGCACCGATGTAGCAGCAAACATTTTGAATCGGAAATATATTAAAATGCATTGTTTCGTTAGGGAGATTCGAACTATCCCGCTTTATATTGTAGCGAAAAGGCGTCCAATAAAGCACAATCTTTATTGTCCAAATCCACAACACCCCCCGGTTTCCGTTCACACGTCGTGTGCACTTCTAACCGGTTTACGTGTGTGCGGTGCCTTCTATCGGAAGGTTTTCCGTTTGCCATTCCTCGTCTGTTTGTCCGATTTCGTTGCGCGATGGCTCGTCCGGCTGCTCGTGCTGTCCGCCATCCACCCAATG
>QNGE01000321.1:159653-181421 GCA_008508345.1 Paragonimus westermani
CCAATGTTGGCCTTGACCGTATTCCAACATCGTGTCGAGATGTTCCTCTGAATGTTGGAAAAACCACGCCTCCGATCTGGCCGTCTGTCGTATTTCGCCTGCCCTGCCTCGCCCGTTGTTCCGATCCAGTCGAGCGATGACTCATCCGGTCGCGCACGTTGTTCTTGATTCGATCGCGGCAGGCTTTTGAACGTACTTCCCCCACGTTGAGGTATTCGGCCGAGCGTTCGAAAACTCGCACCTCCGACCTGACAATCCACCACAATATCTCAGGTACATACATAACACGGAATCCTCGGACCGTGAATCAAATCGAAGACAAATCGAGTTCAGTCGCCAGATTCAGTGACTCATCATTAAATCAGAAGCTTGCTAAAGACCCATTTTAGGGGCTCAACGCAGAACGGGGCACAATGATTCATGCTACACGGAATGGCTCATCGGCCGGACAATTTCATTGATCCAGATTGTCAAGGGTTTTACACAGTGAAAAATGAAATTACTCAAGTGGACGCGAACAGTGCAATGTAGATAGCTTTTTAAACTGATTCAGAGTAGATCTTGATCGGAGCCCAGCAGTTGCAGTGACTTCTTGGAACCTCACACATCAGGTAATTCTACGCTCAGGGTAAGCAGTCGTTTGTACTCCAAATCGCTGCAGTTTCTTGCAACCTCGTAGGTAGATGTAACTTCAGGTCAGCAGAGGCATCAGTCAAATCTTGCGGATGTGGGTTATTTCTTTGAGACGACCGTGACGAGCTGATAAAAATCCGTCACCATTGGAGCTGTCGACACCTGACCGATCCATGCGAGGACTACTCTGTCCTCCTGCAAGTTCTGATCTATAGTGGTATCACCTCACTGATTATTTCTATATAAACGCGTTGCTTATGTTACGCCAGAAAGCTTTGCTACGCACCTGATTTTCTCCCGTCCTTCCGTTGTTCCGTCCACCATAGATGTTACATACATCCAGAAGTTATAACAGATATCAATTTCACGTGTCATACTGAAAGAAAGTCACACAATATAGATTTAATAGTCTAGTTTATCAGCAGTTCAAAATAACTTCCCTGGCCCGTCTATTTTATTTGTTACTTATGGCCTGCATACCTTCTGACAGGTGTTAGCTCCAAACGCCTACTCCCAAGTGACCGGCTACATTCCTTCCATTGGGCGCTCGGTTAAAGCGCACATCCACGAGGAATGCATGACGCAAATGCGCTGGCCAGATGGAACTGTAAAAAACGTGCATGTGGATTTGGCGGAATTGTTCGAGTACCAAAAACAGCTACGAGATGTGGTGAGTCAGCGAATCTGATTGTCAATAATAAGTGACTAACAGACCACCATTTGTTCAAGTTAATGGTCCTACCCTACCAAGTAGACGGAAGTGTCATATTTACCAGTGGAGGTCTCCGGCCGAATTGACCGCAGGTCGTTATCTAGGTGATACATACTGGATAGTCGGGATTATACTGAGGAACACTGATGTGTAATTTCTGCGCCTTGCTGTGTGGTCGTGGTCATTTGAACCAAGCCACCTCTGAAAAGTGAGGTAAAGAGAGATTAATTAAGTCTACTTAGGGTTTACTTAATCAGTGGAACACGATACGCAATTCTCAACATGGTTATATCCCGTCATTCGATTACTAATTCTGGTATACCCAGTGGACTTTGCAGTCTTACATTCCGTTCCTAACTGAACCACGATTTTCAAGCTGCTCATGAAATAGCCGTTTCTGATACTCGTAACTGGGTACCGTTACAATGTGGGTGTTTCAGTTTGATGAACTGACCACAAGTTTGTAAGTTATCTATCAACACTTCAAAGTTTGCGCAGGTTTGGTTGTAACTTGCCTGTAACAATCTTCACCATCAGCGAATAAAGTAAACCTCAAAAATTCACATTCAGAATGTTCATTTTCCCACTTCTTTTTCAATGAGGTACGTCAGTTTTTGTTGCAACATGCCCTGATCCCTCTATATCGATCATGGTTTCCCGGAAGCCAGGAAATCCACTTTTTGTGGTGTGTTTATAGGCACATTTCATCCTTCCTAAGCTAATTTTTCTGAATCTTGAAATCCTTCCAACCCATCTACTGATCACACCATCCTGCCCTAGGTTTCCCCCAGCTTCTAATGAGAGATCGCAAATAATCGAATGTCTTCACGAAACTTCTATCCCTGTATAATGGCAGTAAGACATATATTTTACAAATGTTTGAGGGTAGGCGAACGACCAGCTACTGAAACCATCTTCGGATATTCGTCATTCCCTTTTCTCTCGTCTCTCTTAATCTTTGACCAGCCCTTTAGGAAACTCCGTACAAGACTTCCGAGTATGCAAATCTCTCATGACCCTCTTCCAACCCAGACTACATTGAATCTGAAACTAATTTCCATGGGTTTCACTTAACCGCTGACTGCACAAAAAGGTGAAATTTTTGTCAATTTTTTTCTGCATCACTAGGTTTACAAACTGCGTGTCTTGTTTCTATTAAGACATTGCAGCCCATACTATTTATTCATCTCTGTTGCTGAACGGGCGTGGTTTCGGGGGCAGTGCAGCTTACTTGGTTTACTACTTGTGAGTAGTATGATTTATTATAGAAAGTTCGAAGGAATGCAACTTCGTTACCGCCAGGCAGTCAGAGAGATGAAACTGTTGCGCGAATTCACAGCAGCAAAATTTTCAAAATCAAAACCACTAATTACTCACTAGGGTTGTGAAACTGTTATGTATCGAGTCACTTCACAATGGTGGCCGTGAGATTAATGTTCACATAGACCAAAGTGTTGATTTGCATGAACGAACTAACTTTTCTATACTCTCTTAGGTCAGTTTGTTCGAAAAACGCGTGCAGTGGCTGACCAAAGAAAGTCGCGGGTACTTTGGTACCATAGTTGAACCCAACGTAGTCATTCTGGTCGATTTGTCCAGTCAGAACTCAGTTTATTTGGTACATATTCACTACTGTTTACGCCATGTGCTGGAGCAACAAGTAAGCCAGAAGAGCACGTTTAACCTGATCGCATTTGGATCAAATTTGCAAGCATTTCGGCCGCAACGATTACAAGTGAATGAGAAGAACCTACAAGCAGCATGGGACTGGATACGTGAGCTCCGTTGTTCAGGAAGCCGTAACATGCTAGCAGCCATAAGGTAAGATGTATTCGAGGAATTTTAGTAAGACCTGACCTCATTTAACACAGCGTGTTTGATGGTGATTAATACTTGTGTTTATGTTGGTAACAAGACGGAATTTGGCTACTGAGGTGATAACATTCAATTTTTTGCTTCTTAGGGATGATAACTGTGTCAACTCGGACTTGTGATACGACTTCTTGGGGAGGCTGACATCGAAGTATCACAACTGAATATCAGTGGCCCTAGGAAGAGTTAGCGTTAGCAGTCATTCTGTGTAGTTAGCAGACTTTTAAGTAAGCACTGTGCGATTTCAGCGACGTCGTTCTCATCGAGTTCTTATCAGCTGGAGTCATCCAAACAAACAACAACCGCGTTGAAAACTTTTTTGATCACATCATTGTCCAAACATGCAAGAGGACGTTGAAATATTCTGTTGAACCAGTTAGCACCTGGGGTCAAAACTATCCCCGATGCTTCTGCACGACCTTGGATTCAATCAGGAACTCGTGGCAAATGGGATACTTCTCAGGACCAAGAGTGTGCAACTGGTCACAAGCGATGGAACGAGTGGTTAACATCAAGCAGCTCAAAGGTCGTTAGCAAATCAACCTCTCCAGATAGCAAGAAGCGAAGACAACGGTAGCGGAAGTGTTCTGAAAATATGCTAAATAGAACAGTGTCAAGTACCAAAATGTAACAAACTTCAACTACATAAAACTAACAGACGCAAAACTATGCGGTATCAAACTGACACTGAAAAGTCCAAAATGATGCAAGATTAGGACCGAAATCGCGGTTGATAAATGATAGGAATGGAGCACTGACGTCGATTTGGGTGTCAAGTAAATAAGAGGCAACGTTGACAGGTACAGAANACTATGCGGTATCAAACTGACACTGAAAAGTCCAAAATGATGCAAGATTAGGACCGAAATCGCGGTTGATAAATGATAGGAATGGAGCACTGACGTCGATTTGGGTGTCAAGTAAATAAGAGGCAACGTTGACAGGTACAGAAGGAATTCCTGTTTGGATATACAAACTTTCCGTGTAGTCTCATGGGTGGCAATCGTAAGACACGCAGATTACATATTACAAACATCTAGACAGAGACAATAAGTTGGAACGTATACTTTCCAATCACAGCAAGCCGAAGTACTGTTTCATTTACCTTGGTGCACACGTCGCTGCTTCGATAGATATACTCAACACAACTCCACTGAAAGCCAGTAGTTTCGGGTTCTGGTTGTGTAACACTATTCCGAATAAGTTAAGTGGGTGTATTTGGGAACCAGCTATCACGAGGTGTTTAACGACCGATAAAATGGTGCTCCGTGCGTCGAGCAAACCGGTTTGGGATTGTTGTGTCACCAATTGTTTTGACTACTTTGGTACCTGTTAGCTACTCGCTCAGATTGCTGTCGATCAGTTTTCCTTATCCAAACGTCACCATAACTACAGGTGAGGCAATAAACAGCATACGCAACAGAGTAATAAAAAAACTGCGTTTGTGATAAGGTAGAATTGGTCCTCTGATAGTCTGAGCCACATGAGCACAATACAGAGCCGATTCCAAGACGTGCTTGATATTGTCTATCAGACGATCCCCTTCGAGTTGCAAACATAGAAATATATCTTTCTTCTGAACTGGCCGACTGCGATTGCTTGTCACCATGTAATTTTCTGTGAGTTTTTTTAAAATATCCGTTTGCCAGTAGAGTTTTACTCAGCATTTGTTGTTCGTCTTGTAGCGTCTCAAGGGTATAAATGAGCCCGGTTGTATGAAACTGAATTTGAGCATGCCACGCCTGTATGCAGTTGGTGTAAACCTGAAGAACCGAAGACAATGCCCTCTCTTTTTTGGTTTACGATGAACAGGTCGATGTAAAATCCCACCTTCAGACCTAGATAGGGGTCTATCTAGAGAGCTTAACTGCTGTTAGACGCGGTTTCGTGAGAAAGGTTTGGATAAATAGAGCTAAAAAAGTTAGAAACTAAATCAAAATGTTTAGTTTTGGTAAAACCCTTAATATCATCAACGTACCATCTGTAAAACACGGTTTTGGAAATTTTACCCGAGAAATGCTACACATTCACTACTAAGAAGGTATCAGTTAATGTTGGGTCCAGTGGGTTATCACAGCTACACCGTCTTCCGTCTGTAAGCAAGTTCATCATGTATTTTGCATATATTAAAATGACCTTCAGTTATTAAACTGGAGTACCTTTATCACAGATCCAACCAGAGGTGAAACCACGTAAAATTCCAGCTGTCTCGTGAAGAATAATATGTGTAAAAAGGAAACTAAATTCAAGCAAGTACATGAACTGTGAACTCACCGACAAACGCCGGTTTTAATAACGTATGTTGCTAGCCCCTACTCTGAACAACCCATCAGTACGCTGTTTCATATTGAGGTAACTGGTGAAACTATCGCTTCGGGCGATTCTCATAACTTATGTTTGACTCCGGATGCTGCTTGGAATCTCTGGTTCTGTTATCTTGCGAACAAAATAGTCCAAAGCGAACACTCTGGTCATGAAAAGAGGCGAATTTCCTGTTTTGCTCTCAACTGTTCGATTACTTTCCCACGGCAAGGTTTGACTTTATCACCCGGTAAGTGTGAGTTTCCAACGGAGCAGGTAAACAACTGTGTTCACAATATCTGACATGACCACTGCCCAGTAACACCTTTGCTCGGGATGACTATTTCATTTCTCTGGTTCATTCAGATATCTTCCGAAGCTTGGAAAAGGACTCAGTAGTTTTGCATAATGGAATAAGGAGGCCAATTAGCTAGTACTTGGCTTTTTTCTTTCGAGACTCAGGGGGATTCTTCACGATATCTCACTCGGAATCTCGAATTGTCACTTCGAATAACCTAAATTCACATTCACCTGTAGCACATGCAGTACCTCCTAGTTTGACCCAACCTTATGTATGTAGGTGCATACGTCTGAGGACAGATATTTTCCCACTTCAGAACCACAGATCGAATAGACTTACCAATGGACAGAAACCCGGAAAAATCTTAATCAATATGTCCAATGATAAAAGATGGGGAAAATGTATTTCGTTTTATCCACAAGTAAAATACTGTATCGACGGCCGGGTCATATTTTTCTACCATTCGCATGTCGTCTCAGTGAACACACAGAGGCTAAAAATTGGCGTCGTTCCGGTAGCTCCGGCTGAGAGGCAGATTGGTGAAGTGCCTTAAACCTTAGAAGCAGAAGTCTTGTTTAGTAACTTTACTTTTCTGGTGCTCACTACCAAAAGTCCGTGTGTAATTCCATGCCTTTAAATCACTCGATCCACTTTTGTACGACCTCTGTCTCCTGTATCTTTGGGTATCATCATCTGGTCATCCTGATCTTCACAGCTAATCCTTAAGTATCGACATTTTCAGGACTCAACACGGACACCATCACTTTTCTCAATAGTAATTGCTACCCTAAAAAAACTTGCTTTCTGCTTTGAAACACTATTGTTGAATCGCGTGATCACGGATGCCGAAAATGTCACGGTAATTAATCAGTGAGACAGACCTGTGAAAGGAATGACTGCCCAGATTAATCTTAACCAGCCCATCCAGGCCAGTTCTTATGAAACTAATGCGCTCAGGGAGAGTTAACTAATTACAATTCAGCATAATTCGAATCATCCTGAGATAACTAGTTATCGTAGAACTAAAACTTATTGGAAGATCGCTCCTGGTGATTTAGGGGTAATTCACTCAGTAACGTGTACTCGGCAATTCCAGTAACGCTTATTCAGACGGTCGGGTTAAACAGACCATGTTTCAAGTCCAAAAAACGTCAGAAAAGGCGGTCGAAAAGATTGGAATTTATATGCTACTACTGAATATAATTACAACAAAGGTGCTATCTCGCCTTGAGTGTGAATTAATCGGATACACAATTTATCTAACAAGAAGGCGTTCGAAATGGTGTAACCAAAACACGAATCCGCCAACGGCCACCGGTCAACGGGAAATGAGCTCATAATCAACCGGATGCGGATGAAGGTGGGTACCTGTTAAGCAATATCAAGAAGGAAAGTTTTACTAGATACTGATGGTTAAAAAAGAAAGAATGTAATAGCTGTGCAGTTATGGTACAAGATTCATCATGATCGTTTACTGCATACAGTAGAGACTAATAAATTTAAATTTAAGTTTGGCTTTCAACAAACGAACCAAACACCCCTGAACGAATTCACCACCCTTTATCATACTAAACAAACACGACAAACGTACCAGACGAGCTTCAGTAAATCCCACGCCGGGTCCCGAAAGCCACTTGCGTTTTCTATACAAACCCACGAAAACCATTGGAAGATAGAGCACTGGAAACCTTAGAACAGCTCCTCACATACCAGAATTACCCTCTGTCATATCCTTCTGGAAGACACACGCTTTACAACACTGTGGAATTTTCACGAATACTTGTCTTAAGTGATTGTCTGATCCTGGATATGCACTGGTTACTGCTCCTTACGACCAAACACCCCGGGGAGTTGATATGTCACAAGGGAGGACGAAATCTCCTAACTGAAAATCACGTAAAGTAGTGAACCATTTGTGATAAGCTTGCTACCCAGGCAGGTATTCACGTCTCCACTGTTTCCAGAATATGCAAGCGAGATGTTGGGCTTGCCTTCAATTATTGGTATGGCGCTCTGTGAATGTAACTTTGTCGTTTAGAAGACCCCAATTCGACCGAAGCAGCAACAGATAACTTGGTCTAACAATCTTCGGATTTTCAGGATCATCATAGATGGGCACAGGTGGCCGATTGTTAATTAGTCTTTCCATCTCTGCCATGTAACTTAGCCGTGCCTCCTCATCCATAGCCTGCTGGTAAGTGATAGAAGTATCCGCCGGATAGTACTTATCATCTTTTCCCATATTCTACCTCGATGGCTGGCTTCAGGTGGGTTGAAATTCCAGTCAGTTTTATGAATTAGCAAGCAGTCAGCAATCTTTTTTGATTCAAAGCTTGCAGCGTCTTCTTCAGCTCTGAAGTTTTTCCTATTAATTTGGTACCGTTGTCGCGATATATGGCATCTGAAGCTCCTCGTCTACCGACAAATCTAGTAAGTGCCATCATGAACGAATCAGCAGACAGTGAATCAGCAGCCTGCAAATGGATAACAAGAGCCTGAAAACAAGCAAACACACAGCTGTAACGCTTGTGTTCGCTTTTACCTATCTTGACCTTGAAGGGACCAAGGTAATCCACTCCAGTATACCGGAATAAATACCCATCACCAGTCACTAGTTATCGGTAGTGGAGTGACTAGCTACTCACATGGCTTAGAAAATAGTAATCTGCATCTATAGCACTTATTAATCACGCGCCTAACAGTCACCATCCCCTTCAACACCCAAAATCTGGTCCGACCACAAAGGTCTTGCAGCAGCTTACGAGCTGGCAGTAGCATCGGAGCAACCAATCCCAAAGGTTCAATAAGGAAGCAACGCATTTCAGTATATCCCTCCTGGTATAAGACGTATCCGGAAGGTGAACTTGAAACTGGAAGCAACTATTTATCACTTCCCAAGTCACACCCAAAGCTCCCCCTCAGGTCTAGATTAACCGTTTTGTACAGTTATCGCCTTATGGACTCGGGGTTAAGAAACCGATTGATTTCACTACATAAAAACATGTACCAAGTAAACAGCCGCCACTCTTCAGATGCCGACACTCCTTGTTCGATGTGGATTTTTTTTCTGCAAGCACTATGCTCTAACTGTACTCCAACTCCATCCGACTTATTTCGAGTATGGAAGATGTGGAACCAAAGGTGATACAGCGCAAGTGAATTATGTACGCTGATATCCTCTGGTTTAATTAACTGTGGCAGGTCAGTCTGGAGACCTGTACTGCCCATTGTATCAAGGAGTTGCTGACTTATCAGTATCCGAACGATTCTAGATTTCAAACTACTGTGGATCTGTTGCAGAATTCATAAGATTTTGCCAGTATGCTTCGGGGCTATTGGTTCGGTTATTCCGAAAACACAGTTTGCAAGCATTTCAGACAGAATGTTAAATCACCGGCTAACTACTAACACACTGAAAAAAATACATTACGCTGATCTAATAAGTGGGTTATATATACTATTTATTCTTACGAAGTTTAAAGCAGTCATCACTGATGCAAAGAATTTGAAACTTATTCTACTGGCCCTAGACTTAACCACTTCATGACTCTTCAGGTTTGCTTTAGAAAATGAGACATCACGGGATCTGAACGAGGTCCATCTTGGACTCTATCTCTTCACTTCCGGTGTTCCCGATCAAGAAGAAGATGTCATTGTCTCTTACTTGCAGGACCAACGTTGTTGCTACCCAAATTTGCGTCTTCATGTAGCACTTTACAATGTGGACGACTACGACAAACACATGGGCGGTGCATTACCCGGCCGCTACGCCAACATTACCAAGACCGCTGACGTGCTGAGGTGAGTATTAAACTAGGCTGACCAGGGAAGATTGTTTCGATTTACTGCATACACTGTGAACTTTACTAATAAAGGAGTGATAGTTGTGTATGTTATGTATTCACATCACACTGGGTTCATTTCATCTACCGCCAAAATAGTGGTGCGTACAGTCTTTCACAACGATGAAGAAAAAATTTCCTAAAAGTGGGATATTTGTGAAACAACTAGTTTTTACACGACTTTTTATCACGGCGGAACTGGTGATATCACTACAGAGCTTGCTCTGTGCTTACTTCAAACTGATAACGACTACACAATAACTCGGTGATGTCTATAGAGTAGGAACTAAATGACTATCAGTAAATACGTTATTTACGTTATTACCCACCTACTTACAGAAGGGAAGTAGGCGGCAAGTGAATAGAAAATTCAAACAAATATTACAGTCCCCCGAAATTTGAATTTAAAATAGGCACTGCCGTGTCCAACTAAACAGTGTGGAGTAAGCATTCAGACTTTTCTTTTACTGGTCAGCAGATTCACAACTTCTACTCCACAACACACAAATTATAGGAATTGGAAGCAGACCATGATCAACCTGTTCTTTTAAGAACTGGTTTATTTCCAAAAGTATCACACAAGTCTGAGCACACAGAAAAAACAGTTTTTTCTCTGCTTTAATTTCACATCGATTTCATGGTAAGTAGTTGAGGATTTTGAGTGTTATAAATTGAATATCACCCACAATTATTAACAACTTCAGCAGTCTCGTTCTTAATCCCCATCATAGCAAAAATGTATACTACCGAGATGCTGTAAAGGGAGCGAAACTCGAATCTGGTGCTTCTTTTCAAAAGGGAATGAATGAAAAAACAATGAATATGGGGATGTTGTGATCACTTGTGAGTAGTGTCACTGAGTTTCTCCGAAGATGAGAAATTTGAATCCTGGTTTCTGATAAACTTAGCAGCAAATTGCAGGACGTTTACACAAAACAGCTTTTGGGTTCAAACCTTAGCTTGAAGGTCTTCATTTTCCGTTGTATGTAGCCGTGTGTGATGTTGGAAGCTCGTAGGATTTTTCAGCAGAATTGATTCCAGCCCGCTCAGCGATATTTTGCGAGTCTACCTGAGGTTTCTGTCGGCATTACGAATGGAAAGTTCTACTGCTTGACATTATTTTAAGCACAAGATTGGGTTTCATTTTACGTAACAAAATATACTCCTTGGTTATGACACCGTATATTGGAAGTACATTCATTACGAAATGTCATTAATATGTAGCAGTTCCATTAATGAATTAGCAGCGTTGAAACAGCCTATCAGACATTTATATTTTCAATGAGAGCCAGATCAGTTCTGCCGTTTCAAAGTCTATTGTGACATGGTTCTCTATGGAAACTTACAGACTTCTGAACGGCGAACTAACCTTTGATGGTTTGATCCTATTTCTTCCGACAGTTACCGGAATGTTCTTGAAATTATCGTTCCACTGGTGCTTGTAAATGCCCACGTTTATGGTATCGCCGATAACTGAATGCTGTCTGCTTCCGTTGTTTCGTTGCTCAATTATCTGTGCAAAGAAAGCACTGTTCGTTGACTCAAATGTCTGATTAAAGTTCGGCAAGAATTTCCTAACCTCGATCAGCAATTCTATGATACATTGGATTAGGTAAACAAAAGATTTCCATTTTCCACATTCTGAACACTTAAAAATATCCACAGCGATCTAGACGGCAAACATGGCAAGCTTTGTTTTGGTACGTAACGTTTAACATTTCATTATCCGCAAGCAACTTTTGCAACCCAATGATCGGGTGCCATTTGTCTACAGTATGGCTGTATATCAGTAGTCGAAAGCACCGTTTCTCGCTTCGCACCTCGCAGGCAATATTTTCGAGCGGCGCGCTCTGTTTTCAACATCATATCTTTCTAATGGAATGTCGGACAAAAATGAGCTTGGCTTCAACAGGGAAGTTTGATGTAGAAGTTAACAGAAAACCAGCATGCTGGACTTGTTCATCTCAGCATCACTTGCTCGCGGACCGGACTTCTAGCGACAAGTTGTACCATCGTTTCGTTAATCATTATGATTGTTACACCGTTAACTCAGACCGGAAACTTTCACTGTATACAACATCCGAGGTATCAAATTTTCGAAGTATTGACGCATTCATGATAAGCTATGTAACGTTGGATTCCATGCTACCCTGGCACTGTAGTGTTGACACACAGAGGGAAGTGAAGAGCAAACTCTTTTTATTGTTTGTGTTCATCCTGAGTGAACGCTGTTGATACTGACTATTTTTTACGATAGGAAATCTCTTTTCCAATTTTTTCTTCTAACATCTCATACTATTAGTAATAACAGTGCACTACATTCATGACGTCACTGTGGGCCGTGAAGACTTTCACTACCAGGATTTACCCGCATCGATATTTACCTACATTGAAAAGCCACTAATCACATTGTGACCCTACAGCCAAATACGGAAACGGTGAAGCAGTCCGTGTATGCTATAAATGACTGCAAATAAAAAACTCAAGGCACCAAAATTGTCTGAGATGATGATTCGCTTTTCAATTCAAAGTCGAAGAAGGTCAGGAAACGTTAATTTGGCAGGAAAAAATCAGGAATGAAACACAGTAATTGAAATGGTCTCCTTTAACAAAGACTGCAAACAAGATGTCAGTCACACTCCAAATGGGATGCATAACTTATCGAACGGTGTAGATTAGTTTTCATTTAGCAGCGAATTTTTGTTTATCATGGTGCCTTCAACGAACGAATCAGTAGACCACGTGTACATTGTGGTTAATCCGACAAATAGATTTGTGACTAAGTTCTACCTCTGTGTGATCACACGGTGGAATGTTGTTGATCAATGGTCAAAGATTTCAATTGTCCTATGTTAAAAACCACATATTGTCAACCAAAATTTTCTAAGTCCAGTGAACCCGTTTTTAGAGAAGAAATGTTAGTAAACTAGTGGTTAAAAATTTGTAGTCAACTGGACTGTTGAAAAGGTCGCTAGTGGATCATATCCACTTTGATGAAAAGAATAAATTTCAATCAATACGGCTTGCGCAGTTCTGAGGACAAGCTTCATGTTCAGTCTTTGTCATACCATTCGTATATGTCAAGGTGTGATAGAAATGGAATGACGATGTTTTCAACGAATGCAGCGACGATCAAACATGTTAACTGTTGTTTGAATGCAATGCTATGACGATTTAGTCAGTAACTTATTATCCAGTTCATTGAACGAGATATTTTTTTGCTTGAGATATGACAGCTGCTGTTGTGAGCAAAACGGGTTACTGTTATTCAGAATCGGATGTCGGAATGATCGGATAGGTTAGATTAAGGATAGTAACGTTGATTGCGTCGGATAAGAAAAGCATTCGCATCAGCTAACTATAATAATTGTCAGCTGGTTTTTTCCAATTACGAACAAGACTTGTTTTTTGTGTTTGATCACCCGGCTAATTACAACACAATAAATATGAGAACAGTGACTAGGGTGAGTTAGGAAAACTGTCAATAAAGGTTAAGGATGACGTGATTGTTTTCCAGACACCCTAATCATTGTTTCCATATTTATTGTGTTGTAATGAACCTGATGATCAAACACAGAAAATAGGTCTCGTTCACTACTCTGTCGTTCTCATGACTTCGATCGGTATTTTCGAACGAGTTTCCCAGTTACGTTGTGTAAGCTGTACGCATATATAAATCTGAAGTCTCCATAAATTGAGTGGTGGACTTGTGTGTAACACATAAGTGCTTACAGGTGTACATTTACTTATGAGTGCTTCTCTTTGACAAATCTCGTTTTCCTCTCATTAGGATCAACTGTATCGGCTTACCCAGTAGTGGAAGATGTTTTATCATCTATAACCTTACTGTTGTTAAGGAAAATCTCACAGAATAATCTCTGTAAGGCAATTCAAAGGCAGTTCATGAGATGGTTATCTAAATTCCTCATTCAACGCGCAATGCTCACAGCTTTCACTTCATTCGCACTGTATCTAACGAGGGCGTTTTTCGGTCTAACAAAGAATCCACTGATAATGCAAATCAGCCCTTGTAAAGGTCACAAAATTGATTCATTTTTGGGCCTCAATTTATTCATTACGGTAATATAAGTTTGTCGATTATTAGAGGTGGATTGCGAAATTGTCCTAAATGTAAACTGTAGTGGAACTAACTTACGCGGCGAAAGAAGAGGAATTATGGAATTGTTCACAGAACACTTCAATGTGATTTTTATCCTATCTAATCTCATCTAAGCATCATTTAGCAACACAGGAGGAACGGTGGAACAGATAGTAGTTGATCACAGAGCTCGCCAATGGACCACACTTCATTCGTGCGCCATCATCCACTGCAACTCATGCACATACCCGAAATTGGCTGCACCAGAGGCAAAGACAAGACCTAGTAACTTTGCCCAGTAATGAATCTGCTGCGCTTCTCTGAACACAGCATGGTATCGTGAACAGCACAGCGTAATTTTTTCACTAGGTGACCATTTTTGAGCATGCATATATTCACGCTGTTTCACCGTAGCACCTTTCACAATGGTTGACAAGCTTTTACATGTGTTGGGTGCCAGTTGTGGCATACAATGTTTCAACGTTTGTGTTTTATCTGGGAAAAAGCCACGCGGCCTCGTGTTCACACCAGTTTTTCTGGGACTGTTGTGCAGGTAAACCTCAAACCAAAAACATGATTTTAACAATAAAGAAAATTATAATACCGTTTGAATTCTTCACAACCCACGGTTTATAGCTTGTGAGAAGTGATCGGTTTGTTTACCCTCATATTTGACTTTCAACGCTGGTCAATGAACGCACGTTGACAAATGCAATTCAACTGGGTCTATAATGGTATTGTTGAACTAGAAAATAACAGACAGGTGACTCGTGGAACCTGTCTCGAAGTTGAAAACACAGCCTGCAGACCAAGAAATGTGTTGAACTCTACCAAAACCACACACCTAAAGCGGTTTCTAACTATATCGGTTGTCCCTAACTTGTCACCACACGTTAATCAGGGGCTACCATTATAACTGAAACTTTAAAATGTTCATACAAGCTTTTTAAGCTTTGTTGGACACATTCTGGCGCGTACTAGAGGTGAAATAATGGTGCTGGGTTTCAACAATCGGACTCAAATTCATCTGAAAATTCAACAAATGGCAAAGTTTTAGCTTCATCATCCGGAGCATGAATTTCGTTTCTTAGTTCATGATCTCTTTTTCGGACTGTGGTTTGGAAACCCGTCCTTGGGATTTCGTCGTTTACAATCTCTAACCGGTATCTGTAAGAATGTGTTTCTTTTTGCATTGCTGGTTATTAGTTTTTGTTTCGAAGACTTCGGATCAACGGTCGTGGTTGCTTTCGCGTTCGTCATCCAGTTGCCAAAACGTTCCCAATGAATTTCAGTAGAACCCTTAGACGAAATGTGGTTTGGAGGGGCTATACATCATCTTTCGACGGGCCTCTGCTTTATTGAAAAGTATTCTTGCACGTTTTACCGTTCTTTCGTTCAGAAAAATTTCTCACTGTACTGGAGGTCGGTTTCATTGGTTTCGCGAGACTGGGATCATTGAAAGTGACGACATTCGTGAGCTGTTGGATGAAATCAATACCATTGTGGAATATTCCAGCCAGTGTCAAACGCTCGTGCGGAGTTTGAAAGGATACCGGACTGAATGTGACGCAGATGACAAGTGGGTAACCGGTGTATGTTTGAACAAAGGATGGAATATGGAAATCCGTTCACCGTGCCTTGTGACACACTTTGGTGTCTAACAGATGTACGGGATTGTAAAGAACGAGAAAGATCTTCATTTGTACTATTCCGTTCTGTACTAGTCAAGAAACAATTTGTGTTGAGTGGTTGGTAGACGCAAAAGAATTGGCTGAAAGCAAATACGGGATAATTTTGGAAAACTTATGGTGTACGCTTAAGTCATCGCCGAACACTCAGAAACACTTTCAGGTAATAACATTTGGTAACCGATGGTGATAGGGTTAGGATGATGTTCTCTCCTGCATACGCCAACATAGCGAGCTGTTAAGACTCACAAGTGGTGCAACGGTTGCCATACAGTTGGGAGATTTGTTCCAATATGAAGAGATCTCAACCACGATAACTTCTGTCTCCACAGTGGCTTGCACATGTCATGGTCTAATTTTAGCGAATTGTCTACTGACCAGTCGGCACTGTTTAGTTGGTGGTGGCCTGTTAACAGGTGATACGGTGCAAGATTCTGGTGATGAGAACCCGTTCTTCACCAAGTTGCCTGTAGCGCATTGAACGTTGCCCTTGTTGTCGTTAGTCTGTCTGGACTGACGACTCTCGTTGGTTCTATGAATATTCGGAGGGCCTTTCTTTGAATCGACTGCAGAACTGAGCATGCTGAAAAGGGATTTGTAGTGGAACGTTTCACGGTTTATTTCTATAGGAAAGATGGTGTTACACTGAGCTCTTAAGCAATGACTGCACATTTGTCGGACAGACCTCATTTGTGTGGCCCTAGAGACCCTTCGGTTTCATTGACACACCAGACGGCTATTTTGGCGTTGTCGGGGCTGTAATCAATAAAACTTTGATCGCTAGTGTATATCACTTTCCAGCTGTTCATGTACATAAGAAACTTAACAATTCCGTAGGAGCACATAGCATAGTTTTTCTTTTATCGAAACATTGGTTGACCCAGCCCATTTTGATTTCAGAATAGTATTGCCTGAGTAGAAAGAACTAGTCTCGAAAAGGCTGGAAAATTTATATTTACAGAATGGTCGAACATTTCATTGTTTTAAGGCTTTATTTAGATAGGTTCACTTGTATCTGCAACGCTTTAGCCAATTAGCAGTCATGTGTTACTGAAACGTAGTGCTTGTAGGGAGGGGAACTAGAAATAGAATTAGCCATTGCGTATCAACATTTTCGTCTTGCGACCACTCAAATCCAACCTAACGTTGGATAAGGATGCACAAAATAGCGATCATGTGTGGCCAAATAAAGATACCATCCTCGGTATGTAGACAGGTGCATATTTAGAAAAGAGTGTGAATAGAAAAATTTGTTTTCTTTTTATTGGAAACAAATAATACTAGTCTGTTTGCAGCGTTGGCGCGCAATGAGTTTTTGTGTACAATCAGTCATACATCAACATCTACGAAAAGCTGCGTCTATGTTGCCGAGTGTACAGTATATATCGTCTGCATAGATCCGTTATGGGCTACCTTAGTAAACCCACCTTGAAATATCCAACTGTAGAACCTGCACTACGTCACCTGGCTACTACTTGAAGTTAACACCCAGAGTCAAGTCAGACTGACAGCGACCGCACAACTGCTTAGACATCAAGAAATGCGTACAAGTAGATATGTATATGAAATGTTACATAAGTTTAAAGTGGCACGGCACAAGAGAGTTTTTGGTCGTCGATCATCGAACACAATTGTGTCTAGATTCAAGATGGCGACCGAAATGACTTTCACATGGTCATAATTACGTCACCAGGTGAGTAGGCGGTGAGTAAATAGAGAATTTAAACCAAAATTACACCACCAGCAAGGACAAACGATGTACGCTAGAAATGACATCGGGCATGGAAACAGGAAACATTTGTTTTCTATTTGCGTTGCATAGGTTTGTTCAAAAATGGACAGTAACCTCATAAACTGGGACGCAGACATCAGTTTACGCTCGTGTAAAAGCTATTCGACTTTTCGCCTTCTTTTTGCTTGTCCCAAATGCTTCTTAACGGCTGATTTTATCCATGACCACTTTAAATTCGTCACGTTTTCTTTGCTTTAACTGGTGTGAACGATGTTCATGGTGGGTTCCTTGTAGAACACTCCCGATTAGTTTCAAATCTGCTACCAAGTATTTTGAGCTACAAACTGGTTATAAGTTCGCCATCGATGGTAGTACCATCAATGGGTCACTGCAAATTTCGTTCAACATAGACCTACAAAAGAACCTTTACTCCGTTCGAGGTATAGTTCATTAAGACTCCCCTTGCTGTTGGTAAACACATTCGACCTTGGTTTGCCAATTTTTTCCCAGTCAGTGACCATCATCACGCGAAACACTGATAATACCATTCCGTTATACTCATGCTCAGACCGAAACTTCAGGGTCGACTTCGCCAGGCAAATGTAGTGTAAGTGAATCTGAGAGCAACAGCTCCTAGTGTATTTGGTCACACTTCTTACCCGCTCGCCCTTCGGCAATATTCACATCTCATGTGATGAATTGATTAATTTTATTGGTTGGCAAATTTTACACACACTATTTTCCTAGGAAATTGTTTTCGCTCAATAGAAGTATGAAACCAACTCACGTTGGTTGCCATCACATGAATGCTAGCCAGGTATTGTGATCTGATTACGTGATTTGAGCATCAGTATGCACGTCTTGCTTCCGCTTCATTGGCATCGAAGGCATGCTGGTACTGTTGTTACTCTTCATGTAGGCCAGCAGACGTGTAGATTGGAATAAAGTGAGTGAGACCGCTAACAAAAGTTAACGTAGACAATTTTTGACGAAGCTTGCTCAGTTCGCAGTTAGTGTTTGATTTGATTGCCATTGACCAAAAATGTTTAAAATACCTCCATACTAATTACGTCCCACTGCATTTGTACTTAGGACTATGTTTAAATCGGAAGGCGCGTTCGATTCAATGGTTCGGTCTAAAGCGAGGTCTATCAAACAAATGGAAACGACCAACCCCAGAATGAACATCCTGACGACATCCAGACAGTTGGCCTTGCAGGTTAAAAAATACAAGGCTGCTTCCTGTGTTCCACCCAAAGCAATGGCTTGGGAACGTGGCGTTTCAAGTACCGATGGACGTGGGGACCCCATGGAGTCCGGTTTGTTAATCAGCAACAGCACGCAGCAGAACCCTAGAAAGCCATTCTGTGGTCAGAGAAAGCTGTGCTTATTTGCTGGTCGATGTGCAATTCCGAAGGACGAGGAAATCGTATGTTCTACCCTTAATACACACCAAGCACTCTTCTCACTTGCCTCGTTATAAATGCAGACTCCCGGAAATTACTGATTATTTAATATGGTACTCAATTACTTGAAACTCTGCTTTTCATTGTGTAACTGAAAGTTGTTTTGAACAGAGGGGTCCCTAACGTGTTATATGATGTGTATATATTTTTCATGACTGAGGAAATCTGACGGTGACAGTGGAAGTTTGTTGCGCACTTTCTAAGCAGTAGTCATGATAAACTACCCAAAGCCTTTTGTGAAGTAGTTTTGACGTTTTTAACAGTATAGTGGTAATGGCACTACAGCTGTGATGGCTACACAATGAATTCCTGAAGATGCGTTGAGTTACCTTGACAAAGCTAACGGTCGAATTACAGACGGACTGATTGGTTACATTAAACGTGACAAATCATTTGAAGGCAATCGCTTAGAGGAGTTTCCATTTGATTTGGGGTCATTTTTCTAGTCGTATTTGTTCCAGCTTACTTACTGAAAAAATGTTTGTAATCGTTTGAAGTGGACTGATTTTTCGTGAAACTATGAGAAATTACTCTCAGATTCCGCATCAGTGATAAACTCCTTGAACAGCGGATTGAAAGCAGTGAAACCAGCCGCTGTGCCAAACCCCGGTTAGGTCAAACTAGCTAATCTTAGAAAAGAGCTTAACCAACCCAACAAACATTAAACGGTCAGGCTCTCTGATCTCGAACGATTTCAACCGAACGTTCAGATGACTTGGGCGTTCTCGCCTGAGATAAACTTAACATGGCGGTCGGTCTACTAATCACGCAAAGCTGATGCGTAGGATATAATTCTTAGTTTGGAAAAGAAATGTATATTACAGATAAACTTTAACAGGACCAAATTTCGAGTCGTCTGCATCATTCCGACATGAGCTGGTTCGAATAGTTGTGTGAATGCGAAAGCTGTCGCCAGATACTACTAGAATTCAGCGTGTTTTCGCCCGTTCTATTTTTGCAACAAATACACTAACTTCCTTCTAAGGCGCTATCCTCAGACCTTATCGAGGTTTTATGTGGTGTATCCAGTGTGGTGTACAAAGTTGATGGAAGTTGACTGCAGCATTTCACAGCTATAAAGCGAGAAATATATGTGTATTTTGAATGATGGGTATGCACAGAATTTGGCGAGTAGGCTCAGGCCAGACGGTCAAACTAACAAGGTCACGTGGACGTAATTTGTGCATTTGTGGGCCGCTATCTCAAGCGTTCTCTACTCTGATTGGTGTTTGAGAGAGCTGTCCGCTTTACCTATTACTTTTCAAATTCGTGATGGTCAATCATCTGGAAAGACATTCGAAGTTACCGGGGATCTCGGAGGGGAGCTCTGGTCAGAAAGTAAGAGGACTGTTATTGCCTAGGCAGTCGGCAAACCTCTACTCATTTTTCCGCAGTCGATGTGCAGATTATATTGAAAGGATTGTTATTTTGCTGGTTCACATAGCTCATATGCCACCTTACAGTGAGCAGGCACAAAGTCAGTCGCTATGAGACCTGAATTACACCCGCTTGGAAAAACCAGTCTCGAAAAAGAAAGTACCTACTGTTCATAATGTAAGTCCAATGTTTCGCTGGTATGAAGCAGATTAGATATCGATGGAGACAGATACGCTTCTCAGTTTATAACCAGTATGATCCAGTGAACATGTTTCAACGTTGAGTACCCAGAACAAGCCACTCATTTAATAAAACATATGGACAATTGTATTACTAGTAAGTAGTNGCGTTTAGGCATGCTGTGTCTGTCGCTTGTTCGAATCCAGCCGAAGCTCCGACTTTTCACAGTTGGGTCTCATCTAAAATATGGACAACTATATTAATTCCTTCAGTTAATGTAGTATACTGAGCTAAATATGAACCAATGTAGCCCAAAAACAACCTGATAAAAACTTTACTAGCCCGAATGTCTTAGAGACATGCAGAAATGTTCATGTATGCCATATTCACTGTTCCAGTCCTTTACCCCAGTGGTTACATTATTTCTTCTCACTGTGAGCCCATTTCCTAAGGTTCCTCAGGGGCAACCTGCTTCAGGGATAACAGTGAGAATTCTTTATAGAACCCATTATGTCCGACAACTACCTCCACGACTCTTACAGCGATTGTTTTCGTAATACGCGCAAAGCATCCACCACCAACGTAGAACGACCGGTTTTCTTTTTCACGGCAACGACCAATCTATACTGGGAACGCTGTAGTTCATTGGGTTGGACTAATTCGTCCCACCCATATGGACTATCCTGCTTGATTAAAGCGTCAGAATTCATAGGTCTGGTTTCCTAGTTCGGTCAATGGGAATCTGACAACCTATCGCAAATCCAAGAACGTATTCTTCCATAATCGTACGGGATTTTTATTTTTAAGATAAATGCTTCCCCCACTTTACTCCTCATGGTCAGTTCAGATTTGAGATTTCTAATTCTCTGTGTGCAGCAACATCTCGGTCTTCACCGAAAATTCATGAACATTGAGGTCAGCAATGATAACTGGTCACATTAACATGTGTAGTTCGACCAACTGTAGTGTTCATTAGTCAGTATTTGCGATGGTATTAGTGAAGTCATCAACTTTTCAACATCAGGTCGAAATTAGTTCAGAGGAAGTCCAAAGTTCAAGTACTCGTAAATTTGAATTTAATCCTTGTCCCCTCCACCTCGTGCAATTCTTACTTTCTTTCGAGAGAAGTTACCAATGACATAGAATAATAACAATGCTAATACTTACACACCACTACCACCCGAAGGGAGTAAATTGTACCGATATAATTTGCACCCAAATTTAAAATATTCACAACCAAACACCCCCAAGTTCGGATCAGGAAAAACCTAACCGTCTACCCATTTCGATGGATCTCATGAATGGTGACCTACTCTCATGTTGAAGCTAACCGAAAGCGTAAAGTTTTCATTGCATAAATAGACATACTGTAGCGAGAAGGCGTCCAATAAAGCACAATCTTTATTGTCCAAATCGCCAGTCACATGCAACGCGCGCTCTCTCGTTTATGAGTCATAATTCCAATCCACAACACCCCCCGGTTTCCGTTCACACGTCATGTGCACTTCTAACCGGTTTACGTGTGTGACCGGTGCCTTCTATCGGAGGGTTTTCCGCTTGCCATT
>QNGE01000321.1:184827-195514 GCA_008508345.1 Paragonimus westermani
TCTTCTTGGTTCCGCATTCATCTTCAAACCTTCCAGTGACTTCTCCAGCTGCTCCAACTTCTGTTCGAGCTCCGTGACTTCCAGCCGTCCAACTTGCGTCCGCATGGGTTGGCGTTGTGCAATTTTGACAAGCCGTTCGGTGTCCGTGATCCCACAAGACTCGGCAATCCGAACGCTCTCCTGTAACTCCGGCGGCAAACTCTGGATGAACCGCTCCCTCACCAATCTACCCTTCGTTTTCTCGTTTGCCTCCGGTAAGTCCACTGTCAACTGCCGCAATAAGTATTGATAGTGAACCAGCGGGTCTTGCGTGTCGCAAAATCCGGCACCACAAAACCGATCCATCGCCCGTTGTCTGTCTTGCTCCTATGTGAACTCTTGTATCAGTGCGTTCCGTGTTTCCTGATACGATGTTGCGGCATTGGTTTGTTTGCGCAAGGCATAGACGGCTTTCGCCCGTCCGGTGAGCAATGTTCCTAATGCTGTCAACAGTTGTGCTTCGTTCTTCAATCCGTTACATGACGCAATCGCCTCGAATTCCGATAGCCACTCTTCCACGTCTCCATCCGCGAATTGGCTTGGCCATGGCAACTTCATTGCGTTGTGCTCAGGGCACGGCACCACTGTAGCGAGAAGGCGTCCAATAAAGCACAATCTTTATTGTCCAAATCGCCAGTCACATGCAACCCGCGCTCTCTCGTTTATGAGTCATAATTCAAATCCACAACACCCCCGGTTTCCGTTCACACGTCGTGTGCACTTCTAACCGGTTTACGTGTGTGACCGGTGCCTTCTATCGGGGGTTGTTCCACTTGCCATTCCTCGTCTGTTTGTCCGATTTCGTTGCGCGATGGCTTGTCCGGCTGCTCGTGCTGTCCGCCATCCATCCAATGTTGGCCTTGACCGTATTCCAACATCGTGTCGAGATGTTCCTCTAAATGTTGGAAAAACCACGCCTGCGATCTGACCGTCTGTCGTATTTCGTCTGCCCTGCCTCGCCCGTTGGTCCGATCCAGTCGAGCGATGACTCATCCGGTCGCGCACGTTGTTCTTGATTCGATCGCGGCAGGCTTTTGAACGTACTTCCCCCCGCGTTGAGGTATTCGGCCGAGCGTTCGAAAACTCGCACCTCCGACCTTACAATCCACCACAATACATTTCTAATAGGCCTTGCATTACTCAAAACTGACTCCTTTGTTCTCACGCTATATAAAACAAAAGTATCACTTACTAGATATCGCAGAGTTTAGCCCCAGTCTTACTCGAACTGTCAGATAATGTTTTCATAACCTACACAGATTGCTTTCTCTGCTATTCAGCTTGACTAGCCGCGTATGTGTGTACGCTGTCAGGACGCGTTTAGTTAGTGTAAACAGATTCAGTTTGTGAGTAACGTAACGCATCTTGAATGTTCAGTCTTCTTAATGAGTGCACACTGTTCAACAGGGTCATGTTTGACCAAATGATCAGGTGGTGTTCAGAACTATGTCTCACTTGAACCCTTAATGATTCGTTAGCTGATGGTCGAGCATTAGGTGATAACAAATCACTCACAACTTACTCTCCCCGTTTATCGCTGACCCAGTTGAGTCTGCAGGTAGATACAACTTTCACGAATACTAGAAAGAATTGTGTGGATCTCCAGTCGTCCAAGGTTCTAGATGTATTTCGACCTAATAAATTACAGCAACATGAGCAGAGTGTGTTCACTGGTTAAGATTCTCCGGAAGCCTACCACCGGTCTCGCGGTTGTTCCCGCTTCTCAGATACACATACTCGGTTAACCCAGAATAAAAATTCTGCTATACGGGTGACACATGCTGCTGTCAGAGCACAGTAACTCGTAGTAACTCACAAACGAGTTATTGTCTTCCCACTTCAAATTATGTCATTTACATGGAGCAATATACGATAGTGTTTCACCGGATACAGTTGTCTGATTGGATGAGTCATCCACTGAAACTGCCGCCTGTCTACTAACACTTTGACCGAATAACACACTGTTTATGCCATCACACGTAATATTGCCTCATTGTTATATCGAATGCGTTAAACGTAGAAGCGTCAGCGAATGGTGGAACACACTGAGACTTAAATGATTTGAAGAAATAGGAAGGTGAAATCGGACTCGATATTCTGCATGACTATCCAACTGATTCATCGCGCGATATGGTGGGGACCAAGGTTGTTTTCGGTGTTTCACCACTAACCTAAGTAGAATATATATATATATATATATATATATATATATATTATTTGTAGCCATTGATTCATTCATGATTTTGCTAGGCCATTCTCTTCAGGCTCAGTAGAGTCCGTACATCAGTGTAGATATTGCGAGCATTGATTAAAATTGTGTAGAAGCTCAACCTGCCGCATGCTGTTAGAAGACGTTGTAATTGCTATGACGTAAAGTGGCATAGGTTGGTTGACAGATTGATTGTATCCTGATTAACAGCTTTTGGGTGTCTATATCACAGAACGACTGGAGTCAGCTTAAATGGTTCAAACGAAGTTGGGTTAACCGGTTTACGTGTTTACTGTATGCTAGGTAAGACGAGTGACCCAGTTACGATCTCCTGGTTTAATTTGATTTATTCAATGTTCAACAGCACTGGTTCCGGACTGCCGAACCAATCAAATGAATAGATTGTGATTAAGAACTTAAGGTTTGAAAATAGTAAAAGCACCCAAATACTTTTGGCGTCCCAATTTTTGCTCACCTTCCGAAAAGTAGCCTGAGTCAGATAATATACACAGCAATTACAATCCACGAAAATTACAGCAGGCCAAGTGAAGCCGAAACAATGCATGAAACAGGCTTACTTGAGAACTTAACTGACACACAACTGTTTCCATAGGTGTGACATACTGAGGTTTCAGTCTGTTTTCTCCCTTCCTCAGTTATCCAGCCGTGACTGGTTACAGAAATATAGCTCAAGAAACTTGGGTCTTAACTTGAATCAGTTGGTGTCCAGTGCAGCCTGTAAACATACTATGGCCTACCATAATCCGATCAATGCTCACGTGGAAGCGCGCTACTGTGTTGGTCTGTTTCCTCTGGTGAATATTTCCGGTGGGTTGCGTCATCTTCAGTACACCTGGGGAGAGCTGGAAGTGTTCAGACAGGAGGTAAGTTGCATTTCTCAAGTCCACAGTCAACTGTCTGGACATTATAAACCAAGTGCACGGATAGCGTATGATGACTCATTTAACGTGCAGACTTCTCGATATGTTTGACATTGTATTATATAGGTCATCTTCTGTCTGGAGACTCAAATTGAAAACCAAGTATTTCACACACTATTTCAGATAATTAAGAACGGCTATGTTCTTGTTTGTCAGGATATTCTACAAAGGTAGAGTTCGCTTTACTAATTAACCAATTACTTCGTTCAGAAATTTTGGTGATATGTTGTACGAAACCAAAACTGCAATGAGAGGTCCCATGTTCCCTGCCTCTGTCCACTGTAGTAAAACAACAAACCGTTCCTTATCATTTCTTTTAAAGCTGGCTAGTGAAAATAATGAAAATGGAAATGAACCTTAAAGTCCGAATGACGGAGGTATTAAATGTCAATGTCTACTTGGATAAATCTCGGTCAGCCTTCAGAATGGACTGACGAAAACTTAGGTTCAGCAACTTCACAAGCAGTAAGTTTCTCCTTAACAAGACACATCCGATGAGGGACTCGAAGAATGCTTCTTAGAAAGCATTTCTTCTTGAACGGGGTTACTCTCAAGAAGTCCGATCAATGTGTATGCGATGCCGTGTGCAAGACAAGTTTACTTCTTATTAGTCCGAAAGCTAGAGAGGCGCTTCGGATTACTACTGTGATGTCCTCGAAAATGTCCTTGCAATCCTGAGGTTGTAGCTACATTCTAGCTTATGGTACTCTTTTGAGGTTTGCACTAATAAATACTTGACCTTTCAACCATGGTTAGGGCCATCACAGAAGAATCTGACCACAAACTACAAGTGATTAGTCGGCGTTACATCATCCACATATGGTTGCCATGTTACAGCATGACTGCACACTGGATGAAGTTTGGACAGGCTACTCATTCGATTATTAAAACCTAGGAAGTGCTCACTAGCCGAGAATGTTTGCAGTCAAAAAGCTGACCGAATTATTTCACATGAACCACTTTCCTTTGATCAGCTTGAGAATTAAACGTCAAATTTAACGCGACCACAGTACGTACGTTGAGAATGATCCAGTACAGCTGTGAGTGCACCGCGCGTCAAACAGTTCGTCAATAAAGGACGACGTTTACACCAGCGGTTCTATGTAATTTAGTGGACCACCTCATGACCAGTTTTGCTGTCAAGCTTAGTCTGGCTTAAAGCGTTCGATGCATTCTTTCCGCAAAAAGGAACTGGATCCATTTTAATTCTCAAAATTTTCTTGGCGCTGGAAGCTTTCCTTAATCTAATTAGGCATATGATGCTAAACCACCAAGCTTTTGGAAGCAGCAGTGAGTTCCATTGGGAATTTTCTACCAAGGACGCGATCTTGAAGAAACTACTGTGGGCTTTAGACAGTACAACAGAATTTCAACGAAATAAAACACATTCACTGACAGAATAGGAGAGTTTCGCTCTCCGTTATGGTCCACCGGATAAAATTGTGGTCAGTGAGCACACTGTCGTGCTCAAAGCTTACCTTCTAACTTATTTTTGTTTTTCTCTTATTTACAAAATTACCGTATTATGCTGTCCATGGTATTTTGTAATGTACACAATCTTCTTCACACTACTTCGTTCTGGTAACAGTTCAGTAGTGCTTAGGTTTTAATTTCCGTCATTCACACATCAACACCAATTTGGTGTTCATTTGAACCATTAACCGAAATATGAAACTATTGTCCATCCGACTATCTGGAAACAGACAATACTTGTGAAGAGATGACTAGGTTATTTTTAATGCTTTGGCTGACTGACTTGTTGATAACGCCCTTTAGTTGAAACAAGAGAGTTACACCATCACACAGATAGATCACAAAGCCATTTACGTGATAACTGTAGCCACCCATATGTGGACGCATCTGTGTATTCACTGAATGTGTTGTATTAATCAGGTTTTAAGCAACCAACTCGAGCTTCCAATTCTTATCAACTTCTCGCACAGTGGAGGTGCAAACGATCTCCGTTTGCTGCCTTGAGGAGTGGGTCAGCCGGAGTTACAGAGCGAAACTGTGACCATCGAATTTTGACGTGGGTGGGTCTAGTGGCCGGAATGTCTGTCAGTAACCACTGCCCAGCCAAGTAGCCATGAACACCCCGGTCACAAGCAGACTAATCAGCTATGGGGCGGTCTGATTATACTTGTGCTTGTACCCAGAATGTGCATATCGCATGGTGGAATTCCTAATACAAATTGGTATCTAGATGTCAAACTGGATAGTGTAATAGCGTGAATGTTAGCTACCATTGCGTATGCCGCTCACTACAGAAGATAAAGCTAAACTATAACACAAATTCTACAACCCACCAAGAGGTTTCCTCTTCTCAGAGTGCTCACTTTAAAACCAAAAGTCACATGTTGTTCTCTCCCAGTTTACTAAGAGAGATAGTGCGAAAGAAAATTTGATCAACAACCCTGATAGTATTCATGAACACTGTGGCAGATCCAAAACAAAATATCTGGGTGTCTGCTTAATTTAAACCAGCGACAGGATTCGCAAGCTCGCACAGTTGAGATGCATTCTACTATTTGAACTATAGAGTAAACCAGGAGCTGGCAGATTTCATGAATATGTTTGGTCACAAACACATCCTTTCGAGGTCATGTTTTCACTACTGTGTTTCTGCCCAAATCACTGATAGACACCCTATTTATTGGCATATGTTACACACAATGTTGCCAATCTACAGTGGCCACGGTCACAAAAGCCCGAGTGTAAGACAATGTAACTAGTCCATTCAAAACCACCACCGAAACAGGTACAGCACAGTTGACTTCTTTCCTTGGTTAACTCGCAGTCTGATGGGACTAGTGTACCGAACGCTTACAGACCAGAACAAGCAACTGACAAAAATGAACCTCGACCCCAACCGAAGCGTATGCATCATGATGCAGCCAATGTAGGTTGTCTCCACACAAGGGTTAATCGCGTTTCAGTTCGCAAGAGTGTTTGACTCTTGTATATCGATCTCAATACAACCCACCTCTGGTTATACGGTTTTCTTAATAGCGGCCAGAGAGGATCGAGTAATTGTAAAGTAATTTGCCTGTTTTTGGTGCTTACTTTCAACCTCAAGCCTTATTTGGGATAGCCTGCATGTTGTTTGGAGGCTAGGGCTGTGATTTCCTGTTGTTTCTTTCATCGTCCAGCTAACAAACGTTTTCTTGTGTTTTTTGTTATTTACAGCTTATTAAACTAATGCGACGTTATATCGTTCGCTTCCAATGGCTACTATCCGGATCGCGTCGGTATTTCGGCCTCATCACAGAACGTTGCGTGATCATTTTGCTGGACATGTCCGGATCCATGATATCCAAATTAGACGAACTTAAGACGCAACTGAAGCAGCTTGTTTGGGAGCAACTGTTTCGGTAGGTAAAACTTTCCATTTTGTTTTCATTTAGCATAGCGGTTGGAGTAAATGAAAGGTTGGCGGAAGCGTAAAACTGTAGTTGAAACAACTATGATTTGGTTTGGCAAGGAGAACGCCCACAGAAGCGGATTCATCTCTTTTGTGGTCGATAAATTTGTACATATCCTTTATCCCGAATTACTTTTACGATACCTATGTTGTAATCAAAAAGTTGTCTTTTGATTGAAATTTAGTCAAACCTCACCCACATTAGCCATGCAATGTGTTTGAAATGTCACTCACTGGAGTGTGACTGGTAAGAAACACTGATATTGTCAGCTCCCTCACATTATTTCACAAAGGTTTATGCATGAAGTTGCTATTTCAGCACATATTATTGAATGTCTAGTCAAAGCCTCCCGAGCCACAACAAGACTTGGTGTGGTGGTGGGCCATAATCTGTCATTAGACCCATAAGGTCCTGGCTACGATGCGCTAAGTGTGCCATCATCTATGAGCACACATTATGCTCATTTGACAACCAAACTGGTACGTTTAGTACCACTGATAAATGGCGCCAATAGATTGTCGATTCTTTGAAGCTTTACCATAGACGTTTTGTAGCTTTGTAATGAAGATGTGAACAATACTTATCTGTTCAAAAAACCTACTGAGTATCACCTCTTCTTCCAGTCGAAATGATGTATGTCTGCAATTTGCTTCAAGAAAAATGGCTTACCCATTCGCCTTGGACACGGCTGCAAATTACTACTGGCCTTAAGATGCGCATCGTGTCCAACTTGACCGCCAATTGCTCAGCTCTACTCCGAACTACCGTATCTAAGTTGAGAGTCAGTTTGCCCATCATTAAATCAAGGATAAATTGAAAGTGAATAGCCAGAAATCAATAGTGTGGTCGCAGTGGATTTCAGCAAGAAAAGGTGTGAACAGTGCCAACGCTGACTGTCACTCACGAGTTTTAGTGGGAACGGTATATTTTGGAAGCCCAGAATAAATTATACCATTAGGTATATGTCACGACGCAATAAAAGCTGCAGAGACGTGGTATAGTGCATTACTAACTTGAACACTTAGTTTGAAACAGTAGTTTCCGAATTTTCTTCCCAATTTATCGCTCCCTCAAGCTCCTATGAGCAACCCTGTCGTACACCGCAGTTAACACACATTAGGTGAACAGTAAAATCAGGAGAATGACAACCCGACACACATTAAAATTCTACATGACGATTAACATATGTCCAAAGTTATCTGTGGTGGTTGAACACTACTGTAACTCTATTGGCTTACAAACCTCGAGCTGGGTGTCATTTTTTAGACCTCATATACACGGATTGGGCAAGAAAAACCTTACTCCCTTCATAAAAAATCGTTTAGTGGTAAACCTACAGTACCACTTCATGACATCAATATTAGGCTGGCGGGGCTGTGCCATAACGATCTGGATTAAATTGGGCTGAGTGCATCGGGAAAGCATCTTTTTATTAATCTCTAGACCTACTACTATTACTCTAAAACTTATCCACTAAACCAGAATACACAGTATACATTATTGAGCTGAAAGTATTGGTTGAAGTTTCATGAAAATTCACCTGTCACAATTTGTTGTTATATTTAGGAACAACGTAGTGTTCAACCTAATCGCATTCAATTCCACCATCACTGAATGGCAAGCGGTCGGACCTACAGTCGCTGATGAGACTGCCTGTCATGACGCGATCGCCTGGATCGATCAACTGGAGGCGGTGGGAGGAACGGCAACTGAGGTAGCCATATTTAGAGCGCGTCACCACTTGGATGCAGTAGATCCTCACACTGGACTATGCCCTGGTCAACGGAATCCTGTCTGGATGCAAAACGGTCCCACCAAAACTGAGATATCTAACATGGTCAGTAAGGCGATCTATTTGTTTACGGATGGCAAACCAGATAGCACTTGTGCTTCAATACTAAAAGCAGTATCGAATGCCTGGAAAGTCGACCCATCATCCATAGATGAGAATGATCGTAGGAGTGTCAATGACAAGCCTACCAAGCTCAGACGTAATGCTCAACACTTCAGCAAAGATCTTCCAATTCATACAATCTCTCCCCCATTGAGCGAGTGAGTTGTTCACAGTAGAATGAGGAAGTTGTTTGTCTGGTGAACCGTCTACACTATAAAGCCTGTTGCCTGGAATGGAAACGGACTTCACTCGCTTATTCGTGCTGTCCTCGATAACTGGCAGATCTGTCACTATGAGTTTCTGTTAACCTTCAGATACCTGTTGTTCACTTCAGTATTTTTGTTGTCTAATCTATGACACAGGAAGTGTTTTTCTAGGTACGGCGCCCCACGCGCATGAAAAGAATCATAGCTGACAATTAACAAATGTATATCTTCGACCTACGTGCTGAGAACTTTTGACATCTACACCCTTTTAATGCTATTACTGAGAATACAAACAAGGTGCACTAAGAAAAATTTGGAACCAGCGGCAAGTGCACAAAAATACTAATCTTCCAGATATCTTGGTGGAGTGAAGTTGATTTTCTTCCACTGGACTGGGTGCCCAACAATGGAAATCCATACAAGACTGTGGTGAAGATTTATCGGCAGCTGTGTGATTAATCACAATGAATCTGCCTTACAGTGTCAGATTTAACTCACTCCATCCGTTCACCTGGCAAATGGAGTTTGTAGTAAATATCGATTAAGCTAAACTGTACTACATCTTTCTTAAATGGAGCTCACAAGCCTGCATTTTCAGTTAGAAAGAGGTTCACGGAGGACGAAGGACAGTATTTTTTTTATCAAGGTTTGATTTAACCCATGAGTGTTTCAGATAGGAATAAACTGGCTGTTTTGGCTCCATGCTGGACAGCCTAGATCGACATCAACGATTATCCTAATGGTTCCATTTAGCCGAAATTATGAGCCCAGTCACTGAACAGGTGCCAAGAAAAAACAAGTTCACTCACAGATCACAAACGTCTAGTGAACACATTCCAGTTGAAACAACCAACAGCCGGGTTACTGTCATACCCGAGATTTGGACACAGTTTGACTCCACTGAAAAGTGTTTAGCGGCCAACCTAGACTTAGCGTTATGTGCGTTGGCGTCGAGTCTGTGCTTGAACCTGGAACGATGATGTCTGTCTTACAAGGTTGTACAGTTTTAGCACTATCAAGGTTGGCACTCAGAAAATATTTCTGTATATGCCGCACAGTTATGAGTTGTAGTGCACTCACCGTACGACCTATATACTGCAAACCGCAGGTACAAGTGAATTGTTGATTATGGTTAAATCTGACGGTGTTGACAATGTGCTTGAGTTCTCTAACCTCTGAGTTCAACACGATAGACTTTGTTGGGATATTTTGGTTTGTGTACACCTAGATATTCACATCACACATTCATATAATCCCCCCAGAGACTGGCAATTTGGACTGAAAAAATAATTCCCGATTCTGCAAACTGATAGTACAGCTGGTGGGGAATCCTGTCTACTAAAGCTAGATCATCTCCGATGTGCTGGTATTATAAGAGAAATTGCTCTAGTTTAGCCAACCTAGACATAGGTTAGTGACCAATGTCAGGAGCGAGTTTTGATGCCTCAGTATACGCAAAACATTCCATTCTGAAGGTAACTTTTACTGTTTCCAGTCTGGTGTATCGGGACGATAACACCTTTGTCCATCATTGTCATATAGTGTATGAATTTCAGACTCGAACAATTATTGTATCTTTGAGTCTGTCATTCAGTTTACCAAACCTGAACATGATCCAACGTCTTTTGAGTCGGGTTAACAAGATAATAGACAGGATAGAAACTGTCATTTAGAACCCCGGTTACCAATTGGTATATCATACTAATGCATACGGGATAAAATAAATCTGCGTACTTCAAATTCAATGGCCAAATCTACCAACAACTTAAAGGAACTCCAATGGGTTCGCCCATATCCGGATTTATCGCAGAGGCGGTCATGCAGAGGTTAGAGAATATCGCACTACCAAAGATCAAACCGAAACTCTGGGTACGATATGTTGACGATACATTCGTAATCCTCAAACGCTCAATGATTGAGGACACACACAGACTACTGAACAACGTTTTCAACGATATTAAATTTACGATGGAGAC